>CAJQZJ010004765.1:592770-622440 GCA_907164525.1 Lophiomys imhausi
TTTTTTTTTTTTTGGTTTTTCGAGACAGGGTTTCTCTGTTTAACAGCTCTGGCTGTCCTGGACTCGCTTTGTAGACCAGGCTGGCCTCGAACTCGCAAAGATCCGCCTGCCTCTGCCTCCCAAGTGCTGGGATTAAAGGTGTGCGCCACCACCGCCCGGCTGAGAGGGCCCTTTCTTAACAGCTGAGTCCTCTCTCCAGCCTCAGTGTCTGGCTATTTCATTTCATGGTTGACCTCCTATGTTTAGCTGGTTCCCCATTGCTGGGCATCTAACAAGATGAGGCTGAACGTTAGTAAATTTGCCTTTCTTTCATTTGGCCATGCATTTTCTTCAAGTCTGGCCCTTTTTTTGTATTATAATTCTCACATGTTATACACCAAGGAATAAGGAGAAGCTGCCCCTGTGAAGTGGTGGTGGAGTGGCTCTGTACCCTGTCAGCGGGAGTGTCTTTAGACTACTCTGTCAAGCTGTGAGGACAAATGCCTCAAGGCTCTATCTAGTCCAGAGCTTAAGTTAGGGTGACTGGATAGTGTAACTTCTGTTCTCCTCTGTCTTCTCACAGGCAACGAATGCTCACACCAATGAGGTGGTTGCAGTTAAGAAGATGTCCTACAGTGGGAAGCAGACCCATGAGGTGAGACTGCGCCATGGCTAAGCAGATATGTCATAGTGAGGAGAGGTTAGCCAAGTCCGGAGTTCTGGTGTCCCACACAGAGAAGGGCAGCTAGTC
The DNA here is from genome assembly GCA_907164525.1 of Lophiomys imhausi. Taxonomy (NCBI): domain Eukaryota; kingdom Metazoa; phylum Chordata; class Mammalia; order Rodentia; family Muridae; genus Lophiomys; species Lophiomys imhausi. Next base: position 593,501 of record CAJQZJ010004765.1, read on the forward strand.
CCTGGGGTTGCCACATGTATTTCAGAAGTTAGTGGAAGGGAGAAGTTGACAGAGATGTGGTCAACGTCTGAGATGACAAACATGCTAGATACCCTGTTAAGATAATTACAGTATGAACACATGAAGTATGAACACATGTGATCACTGTGTGTCCATTAAACACAGAACAAAGCTTTCCAAAAATATAATTCATAAAAGTTATCTAAACATTTAACCCAATATTGTACTTTTGTTTTTTTTTTTTCTTTTAAACTCAAGGACAACTTTGTAAGAGTTTTAAAAGAAAACCAACCTAAGACAGGCAAGCTATAAACCTCAGTGGCTGCCTGGTAACGGGGAGCATGGAGATGAGAAGGGGGAAAAATGTCATTGAGCTGGTGTGGAGGTCAGGCACATGGCAGACAGGGAGGGAGGTGCCAGAGAAACAGTAAAGAGGTCCAAAGTATCAGGGAAAGAATACTTAGGAAAGACACAGGCCAGGCATGGTAGCACACGTCTTTAATCCCAGCACTCGGGAGACAGAGGCAGGCAGATCTCTGGGAGTTCAAGGCCAGCCTGGTCTGCAGAGTAAGTTACAGGACAGTCAGGGCTACACAGAGAAACCCTGTCTCAAAAAAACAAAAACAAAAAAAATTTAAAAATAGAAAACGAAAGAAAAACCACAGAAAGAAGAAAAGAGAAATTATGGTTTCTAAATGACTCGGTGAAGTGGGACAATTTAGGAAGCGCTGGAGCTGGGGCTTAGAAAATGACGGCCACGTTTTGTCTCTTGTGGGTCCTCTAGCAAAGCTCTCTATGTTGCCTCTGAGCAAGTAACTGCAGCGTAGGACAAGCGTGTGAGTAGTGGTTTCATTTTGATATATTTAATGAGAGATTTGAACTTAAAACTATAGCACAGGGTAACTAGCTGGTTCCTTTATTAAACATTTACCTTTTGTCCATCTTGCACAGAAAAAGAAACACACACACACACACACACACACACACACTTGATAAACACTGTTTGTCTGGTTTCCATAGAAATGGCAAGATATTCTTAAGGAAGTTAAATTTTTACAACAGCTGAAGCATCCAAACACCATCGAGTATAAAGGTTGTTATTTAAAGGAGCACACTGCTTGGGTGAGTCAGTCTCTATTCCCTTTTCTCTATTAATTTTTATTTGAACTATGAAACTCTGAATCCTGTCTCTGTCTTGTTTGACTTTTATAATTGATTTAGCACTTGCCCATGCTTGCCAGAGTGTCATATATGTGGCATGAATTCCATAAGTTTAAATATGCCAATCTAGCCTATTGGAAACACCATTTAGCAAAAAGATTGTAAGGAGTTAATGTCATCTTGTAAAACCAAAAATTAAATGCTTTCAGTCTCTTAGAATTTTTAAATATTATCATTACATTTATGTTCTGTGTGCATGGGTATGTTTGACACAGCACACATGTGGAGATCAGAGGGCCACTTGTGGAAGTTGGTTTATTCCTTCCACAAAATGTGTCCCAAGGGATTGCTTTCAAGACGTCAGCAGTAAGTGCCTTTACCCACAGAGCCACCTAGCCAGCCCTTATCCTCGAAGTTTTTTTTTTAAAGATTTAATTATTTTTATTTTGTATGTATGAGTGTTTTGCCTGCATATATGCAAGTGTGCCATGTGTGTGCAGTGCCCACAGAGGTCAGAAGAGGGCTTCAGGTACCCTGGAACTGGTGTGATAGATAGTTGTGAGCTCCCACGTGGGTGCTAGGAGCAGAACCTGGGACCTGTGCAAGGACAGACAGTGCTCTTAGCTGCTGAGCCAGCTCTCCAGTCCTCATTCTACATTTTTTTTAAACAAAACTATCCATTCTAAAACTTGTATCTTTGTCACTTCCACTCATCTCCTATTCCATTTGACTAATACCCTGGCCCTTCACCCAACACTGTCCACTGTACAACTTTTACAAAATGACACCCCCACTGTGTAACTGGAGTGGGGAGCCCTCCCACACATTTTGGTAAATTTTTAGGTGACTGCCACTGCTTGAGACTAGCACATCACACACCATTTGGAACACAAAGGTGTTAAATTTCATAGTTAGTCACATTGGGCGTTTAGCTTTAAAATTCAGTGTGCCCCTCTATGATGGGTTGCTTGTGATGAGCCAAGGCCTTTCTGGATACTACCAGCAACAAGAAATGGATGTTCTGTTCCTAAACGTTGTGTGTGAACACTTCTGCTACAGGAGTTCATTTTGGTATGTGTTGTGTGCATTTGCGTATGTGCATTTCTATGTGTGTGTATATGTGTGCATGTGTGTGCACACATTTCTGTGTGGGTGTGGTCGCCACAAGTTGAAAGTCACTTCCTCAGTCACTCTCACTTCAGTGTTGAGACAGTGTCTCTCACTGAACCTGGAACTTGCTGATTTGACTGGACTGGCTAGCCAATGAGCCCCAGGGAACCCCTTGTTAGTGCCTCCTCTGCACTGAGATTACAGGCACACACCCGTATACCTCACTTTTACATGGAGCCTGAGCTCTAATCCTCATGCTTGCATGGCAAGCGCCTTACCCACTGAACCATCTCTCCAGCCCTGAACAGTCCTTCAGCTGTGTAGAGCCACCACTTCCTGTCCAAACCAATGTCAAGCAAAGGAGCATCTTATCTGGAAATCAGTTGCTCTGGGCAACCTCAACTGCCTTGGAGGAGTCTGGAGAGACCTCAGTCAGGCAGGATAAGTGCTGCACATTCCAAGTAACCAGAAGTCTTGGCAGAGCCCAGGGAGCAATTCCTCCAGGCTTGTTTACTCTTCAGTTACATGGAATTCTATCCAGTTTGGTTACCTGGTTTCCATCCACTAGTCTGACTGCTAGTTAGAAGACAACTAGTTAGGAGATGCTCCTGGCAAGAGGCAGGGAGACAAACAGCACCAGGAGTGACGTGGCCATGTAGTGAAGGAAAGGAAGCTGAGACCTACTCAGTTTGTGATAAGCCAGCAGGACTATCAAGGGCTCAGTGAGAGGGACAAGTCTTTTAGCATGCACTTTTAAAAGAGTAGGAACACAGCTCAACCCCCTCCAGTCCAGGGGTAAAGCTGTGTGGGACCATGGCAATTCAACGGAAGACCCTGACTTCACAGTGGTGCACAACCAATACACACAGTAAAAGCACCATCTGAATCTGGGCTGGCATGGCACTGGAGTCCTCTCCTCTCTGGTAATGCTTGACTGCAGTGTGGACACGGAGAACTGCTGACTTGGGGGGAGTCTTTCTGTTTGTTTGTTTCTTTCTTTCTTTGCTTGGTTGGCTTTTAAGATAGAGTTTCTCTGTCTAGCTCTGGCTGTCCTGGAACTCTCTCTATAGTTCAGGGTGTCCTTGAACTCAGAGATCTGCCTGCCTCTGCCTCTCGAGTGCTGGGGTTAAAGGTTATGCCACCTCCACCCCATGACTGGGGTTTTTTGTTTACTTTTGGTGTTGAGGATTGAACCCCAAATAAATTAGGTGCAAAGTCCTGAGTTCAACACAGATTTTTCTGGTTTGTGTATTCCTTGACACTTTCTAAGTTACAAATTTTATCTTATAACAAATAGTAAACAATAAATAAAGTCTAGCCACGAAAAACCTATTATGAAAAAGACAGTGTGGGAAGAAGGTATGAAGTCAGAATTGGCAATCTCACCTTGACCGTCTACGGGGACTATTTCTACATCAACCTTCCTATGGTCTGAGTCCAACTCCAAGTGAAAGGTTACAAGAACTGAAATGTAGAGAACTGTGAAAACCAATTTGTTATCAGGTGACCAGATAAGACAGGTTTAGGTCAGGCCAAATATTTTTCCTCCTGATGTTCTTAAGTGCCTCGGTTGGTTGATTGGGTACTTGGTTAGGTGTATGGTTAATTGGTTGGTTAGTTGGTTGGTTGTTTTAGTTGATTGGTTGGTTAGTTGGTGTTATAGTTGATTGCTTCATTGTTTCAGTTGGTTGGTTGGTTGATTGTTTTAGTTTGTTGGTTGGTTCGTTGGTGTTGTAGCTGATTGGCTGGTTGGTTGGTTGGTTGGTTTGTTGGTTAGTTGGTTGTGGTATGAGTTTATTAAAACCAATTGTGAGAATGTTTTTGTTTAATCCCAGTGGGCTGCTTAAGACACAGGTATAAAGTATTAATGGTCTCCTTAGCTAGAAGGGGCGTGGCTTAACCAGCTGAGCAAGCTTAATTCTGAGGACTTGGGAGAGAGGAATAAAAAGCCAGAGCCCTGAGGAGAAAGGGGCTACAAAGAGAAAAGAGAGAAGGAGCTCCACAAAGAAGTAAAAGAGATTGGGCTTTATAAAGAAGTAAGAGAAAAGGCTCTACAGAGAAGTAGGAGAAAGCTCTATGAAGAAGAGAAAGGGCTACAAGGTAGAAAGTGGTTGCTGCTCTCCCAGTTGCTGCTGCTCCCCCAAACTGCTGCTTGTTCTTCCTGCTGCTGTCTCCTGGTTTGCTGGACTTCTAGTGAGACTGGTATTACTCCCAAAGAATCCAATGACCCTAATCACCAGTAAGTAGCTCAAAGAGACCTACGTCCCTTCTCCCTCTAACCTTCTTTCTCTCCCACCTAGAGTTGGAGGGTTGAAGGGAACGAGGGATGGAGGGGAGGTGGAGGTATTAAGCACAATGAATTAAGTACAGAATGTATATATAGGGTAATTAAAAGGCTTTGTCTATAGGTGGTGCACAACATGGCTGGCATCATGGGTAATTTCATGTCAAATGTTGTGGTTGAGAGGGCAGGATTTGAAGGAGTGAACAGTGTATTTCAGGACAGCAGCAAAAGGCTTATGATGGCTGCTGCCACTGGGTTCTCTCCTGCTTTGTGCCGAGAATGGATTTTTTTGTATGTTGCTGTTTTTCCTCCTGTATGATAGCCAGATGTCAAAATGGAACTCTGGGAAATACAGTAACAGTTGTTTTTATGATTACTTGATTAGTTGGTTAGTTTTGTGGTTGGTTGGTTGGTTGATTGGTTTTGTAGATATTTGATTGGTTGGCTGGTTGGTTGGTTATGCAGTTAACTTGAGGAACTTCGTATTAACTTTTATTATTCTGATCTTTTGATCTGTTCCAGTTGGTGATGGAGTACTGCTTAGGTTCAGCCTCTGACTTGTTAGAAGGTAAGTATCTTCTAACTTCATTGCTGTTTCTCCTGCTTTCCCTCCATCACGTTCTCCATGAGACTGGAGAGATGGCTCAGCAGCAACACAGCTCTTGTGGGGACCTGAGTTTAGCACCTATGTGGCTCCCAGCTGTCTGTAAACTCCAGCTCTGGGGACCTGATGCCCTCTTCTGGACTCCACAGTCACCTGCACGCACATGCACACTCTCACACCCACACACACACACAAATTCACACACTCATGTGCACACACACACACACAAATCTTTTTTTGAAAAAGAATGTTGTCTACTTCTAGACAAGTAGACAAAGTACAGTTTGAGCCTCTGGATGAAAAGTGGTTAAGGTCACATGGGTGAGCTGTGTAGACATAATCTGTACAGTGCAGTTGACATGTCTGGATGGTATCAGGAGTCTTCCTACTCTTGAGTCCACGGCCATCCAGGGCAAGCATTGCTGAAATGTTTGCTTAGTATGGTGCGGAACCCCTAGCCAAAAATCATCAAAGCCATGTGTAAGTGTTGCTAAGTAGCCCTTTCCAGTGTCCAGTGGACCGTGTGTGTGAGAGAGGAGGAGCTGTCAACTCATGTTAATATCTACCCACGTGCAGTATCAGGACAGACCCAATCCACCCTTACCAGTGCTGCTGCAACCTGCTGCTGTGTTTAAAATTCCATTTAAAAACTGCTGGAAGTTGGGCTGGAGAGATGGCTCGGAGGTTAAGAGCACTGGCTGTTCTTCCAAAGGTCCTGAGTTCAATTCCCAGCAACCACATGGTGGCTCACAACCATCTACATTGAGATCTGGTGCCCGGGCATATATGTAGAGCAAATACTGTATACATAATAAATAAATAAATAAATAAATAAATGTTTAAAAAACAACTGCTGGAAGCTACCCATGACCTCTCCATAGAAGTTGCTTCATAGCCTCTTAGGTGAAGGGAGTAATTGTGGTGGCTTTGTGGCACAGGAGAAGAACACGGCCTAGAATTCTGTCAGGAGGGAAGGATAAACCTGGGCCCAGATGGGTTAGAATCTGCATAGCTTTGACTTGCCATTGACCAGGAAATTAATGCTGCAGGACAATGGGTTTTATCTTGTTGGCTTCATTTGTATGCACTTGGCTTTCCTCATCTACTGCCATGCTATGGAAGGTACAGCTTCCATGCATTTAGGAGAATATGCTCTCAAGCATGTACCTCTGAGATGTAGAAGGCTGGTCGTCTATCCTCAACCTCTCTCCTTCTTCCTCAGTTCATAAGAAACCACTTCAGGAAGTGGAGATTGCTGCTATTACCCATGGTGCCTTGCAGGGGCTGGCCTACCTCCACTTTCACTCCCTGATTCACAGGTAAGTCCAGCTGCCTTTCCGTTTCCTTTACTCAACTCCATAGCCCAGGGACTGTGGGAATCATCATGTATTCCAGCTTTCAGGGTGCCTAAGGGATTACAGGAGGAAAACAGATACCTCCCAGGCCTCTCCATAGCTCCGTGAAGGCACCATCCCTGTTATGTTTGGGGTGGAGGGCTGTTTGTTTGTTTGTTTGTTTGAGACAGGGTCTTACAATGTAGCCCAGATAGATCTTGAACTCCATTTGTCCTGCCTCAGCCTCCAAAGGGCTGACATTTCTGGCCTGCACCACCGTTCCTTGCTTCCTGTATATGTAGCTGGCCTCCTGATGGTGCAGGGAAACCTGAAGAAAGGCCCATCAGCTTTTCCACTATGGGTCAAGAACAGAAGCCAGTTGAGTTCCATGCACAGAATAGCACTCTAGCTGAGCTACTAACTTTTCTGTTCTGGGGAACAGACGTCTCACATTCCAGAGGTTTCCCAATCCTGAAGTCTGTGTCAGTCTGTACTTAGAAGGCTCTCAGCAGGCACGTAGTGGCTCACAACTGCCTGTAACTCCAGTTGCAAGAGATCTTATGCCCTCTTCTGGCCTCTGTGGGCACTGAATGAGCATGGTGCACATACATGTATGTAGACAAAATGCTCATGCACAGATAAATAATTTTTTTTTGTTAAAGAATAGCTAGACTGGAGTGTATGTAGCTTAGTAGTTGTACATTTACATAGTACACATAGGCTACCACATCTATCCCCAGCACCATAAAAAAATAAATTAAATAGACAAAGAATAAATTGATCACATATGGTAAATATTGACTAAACCCATTTACCATTTTATTAATGGATTTAGCAAGTCTTTGAGGTATATTTCCTTGGAACCAAGGTATTATTGCTAGATGCTGACTTGCTTGGAAGTTTGCTGGGTTTTATTTGAAGCCACAGTTTATCTTTGTGTTTGTGTTTCTGAATTTAATCAGCATGTTATTTATGAAAGAAATTGAGAAAAGAAAAAAGTTTTTTTTTAATGTTCTTTAAATTTAAAAGTGAAAGCCAGGTGTGGTGGTACACACCGTTAATTCCAGAACTTGGGAGGCAGAAGGAGGAGGAACTCTGAGTTCAAGGCCAGCCTGGTCTCCTGAGTGATTTCCAAAACAGCTGAGACTATAGAGAGAGAACCTGTCTCAAAAAAAAAATTTTTTTTAAAGAGTATCGTAGCCAGGCTCAGCAGCATGTTCATATAATCTTAGCACCTGGGAAGGAGAGGGAGAGGGTTAGAAGTTCAAGGCCAACCTCTGCTGCACAAAGAGCTCAAGATCAGCCTGGGCTACATAGAATCCAATCTTCAAAAAAAAAAAAAAGAAACATGAATACCATCCATCTCAACTTTTTATTGCTTTGAGGGATGTTTCATCGCCAAGCCCTTCTGTTGTAAGAGAATAAACAGTACCTTTGTTTTCAGTTTTTATGCCCAGTGTCATGTCAAGGAGGGAAACTGTCATTTCAAGGGAAGTTTTGGAAACCTTTAAGCCCATCACTTTCTCTCCATTTTCTCAGCTGTATCTTTCCACAGCCCATTGTCAACTTGCAGTTCATGGTTCCTAGTCCTCATTATACTTCATTCATATATTAAGAAAAAAAAGGGGACATCAGCATTATCCTCTCATTCTGAGATTTCAAATGTTTTTTTCCTAACGTTTCACTGCATTAAACATCTTTGGTAGCAAACCAGCCATGATCTGCCATAGCAATACTGAATGTAAACCCCTAATCCCTAATCCTTGTCTGTTTTGATCTTTCAGGCTCTTCTTTTTACTGTACAGTGTTATTTCTTAAATAACACCTTTTCTATAACCTGTACCCTCCCATGCCTTAGAGTGGCAGTTACAGTTAAAGGCAGAGAGAAAGGGTCACGGGCAAGACAGAACAGGTATGTGTCCAGCGAGGATCCTGGTCAGGGTGGCAACATCAGGCATGTCAGATTTGGAAGGGGGCGGGAAGGCAGTTACAAATGGTGCTCATTTTTCCAGCACGAGGGAGGCTGGTGGTAGCTGGATAAAGCATTGAAGACCACGCTTTGTAAGGGTCACAGTCTTGGGGCGTTCCTTGACTGGCTTGGCTGCCTCTTTGCCTTGCTCTGTCCTTCCCTCTGAAGACAACTCCTCCTGGAAGCCCTTCCAGACATCACTCAGGAATGCGGGCTCCCTCACAACACGCAGTGACCTCTGAGAAAAGTACACTTGTGCGTTTGTTTTGTTTAATAAACTTTTTATCTTGCTAATTGCATGCTGAGGCCTCTCGAGTAGAAAGAATTGAGAAGTTAACTCTTGAACCCTCTTCTCTTTCTCGTGTAGGGACATTAAAGCAGGAAATATCCTCCTAACAGAGCCAGGCCAGGTGAAGCTGGCTGACTTTGGATCTGCCTCCATGGCTTCTCCTGCCAACTCCTTCGTGGGGACTCCTTATTGGTAGGTAGACTTAGAAGTTACAATGTAGGCTTAAAATACACAAAGGTGAGGAGAAGACACACTTGGGATTGCCATTATTGTTTCTACAATGGTAAGGATTGAACCTAGGATCTGGAGGATACTGGGTAAGAGCTGCATCCCCGGCTTCTTTATTGGGAAACAGTCTCACTAATTTGTCCCAGACTGGCTTCAGATTCATTCCCTATCCCAGGCTGACCCTGAATGCCCACTCCTCCTGCCTCAGGCTGCAGTGGAGCTGAACAGCCATGCCACCACCACCTGGCCTGGCCTTCTTTTGTCTCAACAGCGTATTACCAGCGAGGCATAGTGGTTCACACCATCCAACCCGAGAAGAGGTAGATGGATCTTTGTGAGTTTAATGCCAGTCTGGTCTACGTAGTGAGTTCTATGACAGCCAGGGATATACAGAGAGACTCTGGATGGATGGATAGATAGATAGATAGATAGATAGATAGATAGATAGATAGATAGCAAAAAAACAAATAAAACAACCTTTGTTCCCAATGTGCCCAAATCAGATTTCATTTGAGAAGGTTAGAAACCTCCCTAGTCAAGAAGAGTGACCTTAAATTGCTCAAATGAGGAAGCTGTCTCTGGATGTGCTTTGTGCATTATCAACTTGCTGGGCTAGCTCCATCTGAGGTTTCGCTCAAGGTCTCTTTTGAACTGTTCCCTGGAGGCAGCATGTTCAGGTGAGGACAAGGGATCTTCTTTACAGCTCTCTGGCTGGCTACCAAAGTAGAATGGAGGAAATCCAAGCTCCTGACGCTACTGAGGTCTCCAATACTTCATCCATGTTGATGCCATTCTGACTCTGAGTGCCCCCACATTATGTTCCAGATCCCCTTTCCAAACATTCACAGATATGCTGTCAATATGCTTTGAAAAAGACACATTCTGGAAAACCCTGCTAAAAACAGCAACCTTTTGACTTTTCCCCTGATCATAAGATAGTTTCTACCAAGCCACTGCTAACATGGAATAGGCCACATCACCATCCAAAGCAAAGCGAAGGCAGAGGTCCTCCTTCTCAGGGTCGAACACAATGCCTACCTTTACCAGCCTGTTCTGTTCTGTAAGTTACAATGTCTTTGGAACAGTGTATCACAGTCCTTTATCCCTCCAAATATTTTTCATGTCTTTTAGAATAATCCATTTGTCTGTGTTCACAACATACTAACCCTTTACAGAGGTTTCTCCATTTTTAGATGAAGAAATAGATAGGCTATAGTTGAGTGACAGGCCCAACAGCAAACCGATAGTGAAGAATAGAACCAGGAAGTATTGAAAACTGTACAGTCATCCCCTAGAAATCACCAAGGATGTCTGTGTTTTGAACAGTGGTCCTCAGAGTAGTTAGTGTAAGGAAATATCTGTCACGGGAAAAAAATTTTCAACTTTTTAAATTAATTTTTTAACTGGTGTACAAAAAATAGGTTGTGTTGTGATATTTTCTCATGTCTATGTCATATATTGTACTTTGTTCAAATTCATCCCCATGTGCTCCTCCATCCTGCTACTGGCTCCCTGCCCCCAAACAGTCCACTCTATGTTTTCCTCCCTCCCCATCTCTCTCCTATGTTTATTTTTCTAAGTCCAGCTTATTTCACTTAACATGATCATCTCCAATTCTATCCATTTCCTACATCTTAGTTACTTTTCTATTGCTCTGATAAAACACCATGACCAAGTCTACTTTCTTTTTTTTTTTTAAATATTAGGGGCTAGAGAGATGACTCAGTGCTCAAGAGAATTGGCTACTTTTCTAGAGGACCCAGGTTCAATTCCCAGCACCCCCATGGCAGCTCTCAACTGTCCGTAACTCCAGTTCCAAGTAATCTGACACTCTCACATAGATATACAGGCAGGCAAACCATCAATGCACATAAAATAAAAATAAATTATTTTTAGAGTGTTTAATATGAGGCCTATAGTTTCAGAGGGTTAGAGTCTGTGACTGTCATGGCAGGGAGCATGGCAGGAGACAGGCAGGCATGGTAGCAGGAACAGCTGAGCACTCACATTTGAAGGCATCACCACGGGGCAGAGAGAGAAATACTAGTAATGGTGGTAGTCTTTTGAAACCTCAAAACCCACCCTCAGTGACACACCACCTCCAACAAGGCCACACCTTTTAATCCTCCCCAAATAGTTCAACCAGCTAGGGACCATGTATTCAAATATATGGGCCTACAGGGAACATTCCCATTCAAACCAACACATCACAGATGCGTTCACTGTGAACATGAACTACACTTTCCTTATCTAGGCATCTATTGATAATCTAGGCTGATTTCATTTCGTGCTTTCTATGAGTAACACCACAACAAACATTGAAAACTTTAAATAGGGCCTGGAGAAATGGCTCAGCAGTTAAAAGTACTTGGTGTTCTTGCAGAGGACTGAGGTTTGGTTTCCAAAACAGTAAAAGAAGAAAACTTTTAAACACCGTTTTAAAAAAATGTTTCTGAATATCTTTAAATCTATTGTACTGAGTAGTTTTGTAAAATGGAAATTTTGCTTCTGCTGACAACTTGATTTCTTCACATTGTGTTTGACAGGATGGCCCCAGAGGTGATCTTAGCCATGGATGAAGGTCAGTATGATGGGAAAGTTGACATCTGGTCTCTCGGCATCACCTGTATAGAACTCGGTGAGTTAAGAGTCGTTTCCAAGCCGGGCGGTGGTGGCGCACGCCTTTAATCCCAGCACTTGGGAGGCAGAGGCAGGCGGATCTTTGTGAGTTCGAGGCCAGCCTGGTCTACAAAGCGAGTCCAGGACAGCCAGAGATATTCAGAGAAACCCTGTCTCGAAAAACCAAAAAAAAAAAAAAAAAAAAAAGAGTCGTTTCCACTGGTTCTCTGCAAATTGGTCCTTATGATGCTCATCGGTTAACTCATCCAGCCCCTGGTCAGTGACTGACAGCTGTACAAAGGCGGGGAATGTGACTTTACTGTAGATACTTTCCATGCTCCTGTATACCACCAAAAACTGTTCCTTCTCTGCTATGTCTCCATGCTGTTAATTTAACTAAAGGAGTTTGAGCAGATATGGCAGTTAGCAAACACTGAAGTACTAGCTAGTAAGTACAAATATCTGAGAAACATTCCTTACCCTGTGTGGCATCACATACCCTGTCTTTACAAGAACCCCCATTGCTTTAGTTTATATCCCAACCATGCAGGGGAAATATTAGAAGACTTCTCAAATATATGACTTTCACATTGTTTTTTTTTTTTTTCCAATGGTAGAGTCTTGAAGAAAACTTCATAGTAAATGATAGAGTTGTCCCCAGGGACTGGAGAGACGCTCAGTGCTTAAGAGCACTTGCTACTCTTCTAAGGACCTGAGCTGGTTCCCAACGCATATGTACACACACACACACACACACACACACACACACACACACACACACACACATTAAACATGGTGGTGTGCACATGTCCTGGCCACTGAGAGGCTCCAGGGGTCAAGGGTGATCACTACTCTGCTACCCATTACAGTACTGATCTGCGCTGTACCTCGGTGTCTTCCCTGAGGAAACCAGAGAATAAACACTTAATTGCCAGGCTTCAGAGGACATGGTCTCTGTGCCGTGCATGAGGCAATGAGTCCAGACATATGATAAGAACTTAGTAATGGAAGCAGTTAGTATTGCCATTCAGTTAGGGCTGCCCACAGTATTCGTTCATGGGAAACGTCTGCTCTTTCAAAGGCAAAGGCATTTATCCAAGAGCGAGTGCCCTTGCATCATCTCTCTTTCTCAAATAGAGTGCAGCTCAATGGTTGTACTTTAGCACAGCCAGGCAGAGCTGTTAGTGGCGACCCACTGAACTGACCCGCACAAACCTTGACCCTGGTTGGACCAAGTGGTGCATCCACAAAGATGTGACCACGCTCTCTCACTTAAACTGGAACTTTTTTGTATCATGTAGCAAGATTGGCTTTTCTATTCTTTTGTCCTTTCCTTTGTTTTAAGATGGATTCTGGGTTGGGGAAACAGACAGTTCAGTGGATAAAATGCTTCCTGCATTACATAAAACCAGGTTCACCTCTCCAGCACCAATGTAAATGTGGCTGCCCACTTGTTCTGTTTTGCTTTTTAATTTTTTTAATTGATCCTTTGTGAATTTCACATCATGCACCCCAATCTCACTCATCTCCCCATCCCTCCATTTCTGCCCTCTGCCCTTTGCAGCGTCCCCACCTAAGGGAAACAAAACAAACAAATAAACAAAAATCTCATCATGGAAGCTGTGGTGTATCATGGTGTGTCACACAGTATGTCCTTTTGCCCAAAGAGTTTCACTTGCAGATGTTCATAGCAATGAGTCATTGGTCTGGTACGAGGTCTCTGGCTTCCACCATACTTTCAATACTGGATCCTCACCGAGACTCCTCTCGTATATCCTGTTCTTCCTCTGTATCATGGAGATCCTGCAGCTTTAGTTCTGCAGGGCAGACCCCTTCATGTGCCCCAGGAGTTCATAGATAGGGTAGATGTTGAGGTGGGCCAAATCAAAGTCCTGGATATGGGCCTGGGTGGTAGCTAACTTGGTCTGCCCCAGCTAGCTCTCCTGCACCCAGGTCACCAGGGCCAGCTCTACTGTCTGTGGCAGCCGCTGAGGGGCAGGGCCAGCTCTCCCACATTTTCCCAGTGATGGGTGGGGCTTAACTGCCCACTTACAGTCCCAGAGCTGAGGAGTAGGCAACAGGTGACCTCTGGAGCAAGCAGGCTGGCTAGACTAGCTGAATCAGCAAGCTCTAGGTTCACGTGAGAGGACCCCACAGACAGCAGTCAACACACTGGTATCAGTCTCTGGCCTCCATCTGCATACACACACATGTGCACCTACACACATCCACTCACATGCACACCACACATGAAAAAACATGGATGCCATTCACATGTAAACACTCATGCAAGTACACCTACTCACGTGCAAACACCACACATACACAGAGACCCACACATGGAAAAAAAAAAGAACTCATAGATCCTTGGTCACAGTCCTTGCTTTGCACTGGCAGGCTTGTGCCACCTGCTGTGTCCCCCAGTGCAGTGATGAACTATCTGGAAAGACCAAATGACAGATGTTCTAGACTCTCAGGCCCTGCACTGCTTCTACCTTCCCCACTGGAACAGAAAGCACCTGTGGAAAATACTTCACTACATAGAAGTGGGCTGCTGGCCGACCCTGGCCTTCGCTCTGTGGTGTTCTGTCTCAGTGACAAGCCCTGCCACTGTGGCTATGAGGCTGGTTTTGCTTGGCTGGCCGGCCAGCTGATTGGAGTCAGGGTCTTAATGTGAAACCCAGGCTAAAACTTGAGATCTTTTTGCTTTAGCTTGCTCGGTGCTGGGATTTTACAGGCCTTCAGCACCAGGCTCAGCTGGCTTGGGGTGGTGAGTGAGTATAATTTATCTAGCAAAGGATTCCAATGTAGATCATCAACCTTTCAAATCCAGTGTTTGGAGGATGGCTCCAGGCTCTGGCTTCTCTACTGAAGTGATTTTTCCCACCAGCTGAGTGAGGGCCAGTTGTCATGGCTTGTCCCCAGGCACATTGCCTGCTCCTCCTGGGCCTCCTTATAGGCTTCAAGGCTGAATTGCTGCTGTCTACACTATTACTGAGTTTTAGTTTTGTTCTTTTCTTCTGAGACACGGTCTCACAGAGTCCAGGCTGGCCTTGAAATCCCTATGTAACATATGATGACCTTGAACTCCTGACCCCCCTGTCTCTACCTCCTAAGAGCCAGGATTACAGACATGCTACACCACACCCAGTTTGTGCAGTGTGGGGATTGAACCCAAGGCTTCATGCACGGTAGGCAAGCACTCCAACTACTGGGCTACAACTCCAGGTCCAATAGCCTCTTTCTAAACTTCTGTTTTCTTTATTTAGTCCCCTTTTACAGCTTCTCCTATGCAAATACGCATTCCTGAGCTTGTTTTGCCTAAGGAGTTTCCTCATCCCCATCAGATGTAAACTCCAAGACCCTGCCTCTCCATCATCTCTATGCCTGTTTGCTATACAAAGATTCTTCATTTAATGTTGAATCTGTCTGTCTGTCTGTCTGTCTGTGGGGGCAACGGAAAGTGCATGTGAGTGCCATGGCACATAAGTAGAAATTAGGAGGCAGCTTTCGAGAGTTGTTTCTCTTCTTCCACCACCTGGACCCATGCATCGAACTCAGGTCCTCCCGTTTGGCAGCAATCACCTTGGACCCTGTAGGTTGTTTACTGTCAGGTACTTGGTCACAGTAGTGAGAAAAGTAACAAGAACCTCCAGGAGGTTCCACAACCTCTAGTACAGTACCACCAGCTGAGGGACCCAGTATTCAAGCATGCCATGAGCATTTCATCTTCAGGCCACAACAGCCATGAAGCCCGGAGGATTGTTAAGAGTGAGCCAGAGCTGAGACATGTTCTCAGCTACTCAGGAGACAGACAAGAGGATGGTTGAGCCCAGGAGCTTCAGACCAGCCTAAGCAACATGGCAAGACTTCACCTCCAAAAAAAAAAAAAAAAAGATTTTTAATTAAAATTTTTTGAAAAGAATTAACCTGATAAGGTTAGAGAGTCTGCTGGGCATGGTGGCACATGCCTTTAATCCCAGCTCTTGGGAGACACAGGTAGGCAGATCTCTGAGTTCGAAGCCAGCCTGGTCCAACTGAGTCCAGGACAGTCAAAGATATATAGAGAAACCCTGTCTCAAAAAACAAAACAAAACAAAAAAAAAAAGTTAGAGCATCTAGACAGAAAGCACCCATGTCAAAGGGCCTGTGCTTCATAGCTGATATGCAGCAAGAGCCCCATGTTTTGAGAACAGGCAGGCTAATGCAGGTCGGCAGGTGCTGCTCAGAGGTCAGCACTTCGCATTAGGAGGAATGGGAAGCCACTGCTGTCACAGGAGTTCCTAGTTCCATGTGCTTTAAAAACTTGAGTTTGGAGTTTGAGGCCAGCCTGGTCTACAAAGTGAGTCCAGGACACCCAGGACTATTATACAGAGAAACCCTGTCTCGAAAAAAAACGAAAAACTTGAGTTTACCAGAAGACCACATTCCAGAAACCCTTGAGTCCAGTTCCTGAAAAACAGCCCCTAACCAGGTCTGTCCTCTGTGCTTGAAGCCTTTATCCACTTGGCTTTTGCTCAGAGCAGTTCACGCACCATCTGCCAGTTTCAACCAGTTTAAACCGGTTTGTACTTCATCCATGTAAACAGTCAGCAGCTGCAAGATGGTGCACACACATGATCCCAGATACTGGGGAGGCTAACCAGCTAGGACCACTTCAGAGGCCTTAGGGAGAAGGGTGGGAGAGCCTGGAGAGAAGAAGGGGAGAGAAGGAAGGGGAGGGAAGAAATCCTTGCAGGACCCTTGAATACCTTGCCAGAGGCTTCAGCAAACACCATTCAGCAAAGACTCACTGAAGCCTGTAATGGAAGTGAGACCATGAAGGAATAAATACATTTTAAAAGTCTAAGAAATCACTCCAAATCATCACCTTCTTTTCTTTTTTAAAAGTTTGATTTGTTTGTCTATTTATTTTTGGAGACAATGTCTCATTGTGTACCCCTGGCTATGCTGGAACTCACTGTTTAAAACAGGTTGGCCCCAAACTCATAGAGATACACAGTCTCTGGCCTAAGACTCTGTCTCAAATAAATAAATAAACACAAACAAACAAATGTCCATTCCACCCTACAATAATATATTTTCTTTTTAAAAGGGATTTGTCTATTTTCTATGTATAAGTGTTTTTTACCTGCATTGTATTTCCTACATCATGTGTATGCAGTGCCCAGGAGAGACCCTCAGGTACCCTGGAGCTGGAATTAATGGAGGTTGTGAGTCATCATATGGGTGCTGAGAAAGGAACCCAGGTCCTCTGTAAGAGCAGTCAGTGCTCTTAACTGCTGAGCTGTTTCTCCAGCTCCTCCATTCCATAATAATATATTTTTGTTCTACCTTTCTTTGCTTTCTGATTTTACTTAATGAATATGTATTTTTTTAATTAAAACACACACAGATATTCACACCTTGTCACTGGAAAATAGGCCAACAGCAATCTACACAGAACCTATGAAAAAAAAAAAAGGGAAATTTTCTCCCATTATTTTGAAACCAGTTCTGTTGGGAGCCTTCTAGTAGACAGTGACCAGCAGCCAGCAAAGGGCTCCATTGAGCTGACCCCAAGAGTATAACGAGGAGATGGTGTCTGGTTGGTTTTGCTACCTACCTTACTTGTTTTGAGAATGCCTCACTGTGCTTCCTTCCTCTTCCAGCGGAGCGGAAGCCCCCCCTCTTCAACATGAACGCCATGAGTGCCCTCTACCACATCGCTCAGAATGACTCACCCATGCTACAGTCCAGGGAATGGTAAGACATACCCAAGAAACTCACTGTGGGCATCTGACATTCTCCTCTGACTACGTTTTAAAGGTCTGCCCTCAGACACCATTGCATTCTTCCATCACTGCGATGGTTAGAATGGATGCTCCACAAAGGTGAAGTATCCCTTCACCTCACACACAGACTTTAACTGAAGCCTCAAGCCTCACTGGGACCATGCAAGCAGCAACCTCCCTGCCATACCTCATCCCTCATCCTGGATCTTCTCATCTCTATGTTTTAGTTGTTGTTGAGTGTTTGGGTTTTTTGTTTGTTTGATTTTGGTTTTTGTTTGTTTGTTTTATTTTCTTGGTTTTTTGAGACAGGGTCTCACTAGGTAGCTCTGGCTGTCCTGAAACTCACTACACAGACCAGGCTGGCCTAGAACTCACAGAGATTCTCCTGCCTCTGCCTCCTGAGTGGTGGGAGGCAACACGGCTGGTTTCATCTATAGTTTTTACCAGCTGTGAAGTGCCCTGGCTGGTGTCTTTGTTTGTCTCTGTATCTATCAGAACAGGCTGGGATAGAATACTTTCTTTCTGTGCAGAAGATATGTTGTTCTTGGCCAAAAACCATGGCATGTTTGTAACTATTTGGACCACAAGAATTACAGAGAGTGAGTGAGCCGTCTAACAAGACCGTCTAACAAGAGTGAACAGAAATGAATTTCCCAAGAGGGGAAGTACTTTTATTCAGAAAGCATGTTTCTAGGTTCTCTGCCCCCATGTGCTTTTATTTTTAATTCTTGTTAGAGGTTACAGGTGGTGGTGGAGTTAAAGTGTTAATGAAAAATGCAGACTGGACATTATGAAGGTTGTTATCTTTGAGAAAAAATGAATATTAAACTATTACACATAAGTATACTACTTGTATTTTCCAATCTATTTGACCTAGCCTTACATACATGTATGTCTGGGTTGACTTGCTTGGAACTATGTAAAACTCATTATCCAAAAGAATTAATTTCCAATGCCATAACTTGAGTATGGTCCAGGTCTGCTGATATTTCAAAATGTCTAATGAAAGGAATCTTCTGGCTGGGGAGATGGCCCAGTCAGCAAAATACTTGCTGTACATGCATGGGATGGGAGTTCAGTCCCCAGGCCAATGCAAAAGCTGGACCTCATAATCCCAGTGTGGGAGACAGAAAAGGAATCTCTAGTGCCCACTGGCCAGCCAGTCTAGCCAAATTGAAGAGGTCCAGGTTCAGTGAGAGACCCTGCCTCAAAAAAATAAGGTGGACAGTGATTGTGAGAGACACTTGTTCACCTCTGGCCTCTACACCCACATGCACACATACCATGCACACTCACAATTTTCCAAGTCAAGCAGCATTTTCTCCTGTTCATTTTGCCTTCTGTATGTTTCGGGTCCCATAGTCCCTCACTGCTCTCCCTGGTGTGTTTGCTCACACAGGACAGACTCCTTCAGGAGATTCGTTGATTACTGCTTGCAAAAAATACCTCAGGAAAGACCAGCTGCAGTGGAACTGTTACGGGTAATTTTTCCAATTTCCATCTGAGGAGGGGCCATAAAGTCTGGCCACGGGGGGCAAACAGTCATTTACTCCATGGCTGAGCTCTGTGACACACTGGCTCATGCAAAGATAGAAATAGGCATAAAAAACTGGAAGGTCTTTGGGATCCTTGTCCTTGCTCTTCTCCCCCCACCCCACACACACCCACGAGGAGGTTTTTCCCTCCCACCTTCCTGTTTTGCCTTAGAACAATCCATTTCTCCTCCCTGCTCTGCTTGCCTTCCATCCCAGGGTTTTTCTGGCTGAACTTGAATGAGCTCTCAGGATGATCTGCCAATGGTGCTGATGCCAACTCTGCAAATTTTAGTTAGGTCGGTGTCAAATCCAGGCAGGGAAGATGTAGGGTGACAATCTAAAAGCAGACACTCGGGTCATACAGAAGAGCTACAAGAGTGTCATATCACTCAAGAGGCCTGTGTTGTCACTGTGTGCCCAGGCTGATATTGAGCTTATGATTTTCCTGCCTCCACTTTCCCAGTGCTGGGAACACACTGTCATCGCACCCAGCTCTGGAGGAAATTAGTAGGAGAGCATCAGCAGGTCAAGGCCGGCCTCAGCTACATGAGAGCCTATCTCAAACAACAGAAAGTTTTGATTTTGTAATTTTTTTTCTACTTTTCTTTGCTTTCTGACTTTTTTTTTTAAATGTATACACATTGGTTTGATTTGAACCTCACAGTTTTGAGACTCTCTTTGCTCTTTGTGTGTTGATTCTAAGTGATGATGCTACAGTCTGTCAACATTCTGGTAGTGGATGGGAATCCTTCATGGTGTGAGCATTTCCAGATCTCTGCCCTCTTTATGTGTGTATGTTTGGTCAGTCCTGTTGTTCATTTCATTTTCAGAATTTAGATCCTTTCATGAGGAATTTTGGTGGTTTGTTTATAAGAAAAACTCAGAAGGGTTGTATTACTCAAATGTGTCAGGCCTAAAACAGTGGTACCTGTGGGCTCAGCAGTTCAGAGCACTGGCTGCTCTTGTAGAGGACCTGGTTCAGTTCCCAGCACCCACACATCAGCTCACAACATCTGTAACTCCAGTTCCAGGGGATTCAGTGCCCTCTTTTGGCCTCTGCGGGGCTTGCACACACATATGATACACATACATTCATACAAGCAGACAAAACACCCACACACACAAAGTAAATTATAACTCTTCATATGTATAAAATAAAAATAAATGCATAGTTTCTATTTGGCTGGGAAATGTCCTGTGGTAAGACACTTGGTGCACAGCCATGAGGGTCTGAGTGCAGACACCAGCACCTGCATGAAAAGCAGAACAGGGCTGCAAGAGCCTATAACCTCATAGACAGGAAGGACACTGAGGCTTGCTATCTCCACATTTAAGGAGAGACTGTATCTCAAAGGAATAAGACTGGGAGTGGTGGAGCAAGATGGCCAACATCCTTCACCAACCTCCACACAGGTGCTCACAGGCTCATATGTGTACATACTTGTACAGATATGTGCACATGGATTTCACACACATGTGTTGACACACAAAATAATGTTTTTCCCAGTACTGGGATTTTTGTGTGATACTTCTACTGTGAAGATATAAACAGCTGGCTACTTCCTGCAGATAGGAATCTGAGGACAGACCAAAGGCCAGCTTGGGTGAGCCATGAGTTTTATTGGGGCTACTTACAGGAATATGGGTGAGGAGTTACCTACAGGAGCAGAAATGACTCAAAGACAGCTGCATTACCAAAGTCTACCCCAGCACAGGTGACAAATCACAAAAGCTGGACACCTGGAGCCCACTGCATAGCCTGAAGGCAACTCAACAGTGGAAAGTGTCCTTTCCAGGAATCTCAGCTGGTCTGAGAGTGGTCCTCAGCAGTCCTTGCTGTTTCTATATGCTTGGGGAGGGAAAGTCAAATGAATCTAGTAAATTTCAGGGATTTCCTGAGACCTTTGAGTTGTTTCTTTCCTGAGTTTAAGGAGCTTTCTTGTAGGATTGAGTGTCTTACCTCTGCTTAGAGCATGCTGTTCTACCTTTCTGTAAACACCTCGCATCTTAACAAGCTTGAAAGGCTTTAGTCTAGAAGGAAACAGCTATAGAAGGAGAACTGAACTCAGGACCTGGTGCATGCTGGGAAAGTGTCCAGCTATTTAGACCTCCTACACCCTTCCCTGCAGCGAGCATCGATGTCCTAGGGTGACAGCACTCATGAGAGGGAAGGTGGGTCTTAGGTTGGAATGCATACCACCAGATTGCCCTGCAGTTTACAGCCCCACTGGACAAGTGGGAGCAGTCTGAACTGTCCTGCTTAGATTGGAGAAAAATGTTTCTGGTTGTGGTTTTGGTGATTTTTGTCTTTTTGTTCTGGATTTTTTTTTTTTTGAGACAGGGTTTCTCTGTGTATCCTTGGCTGTCCTGGACTCGCTTTGTAGACCAGGCTAGACTTGAACTCACAGAGATCCACCCTTCTCTACCTCCCAAGTGCTGGGATTAAGGGTGTGAGCCACCACACCTGGCTTTGTTCTGGATTTTTTTTTAATAGGATTTTTTTCAGCTTTTTTTGGGTTGTTTTTGTTTGGTTTGAAGACTTTGGAAGGTCAAAACTAGGGCCTCATCCCTGTAAAGTCAGCACTGTGCCAGTGGAGCTGTACTTCAAGTCTTGTTGCTCATTATTGCTTATTATAGAGTCTCTTCCCTAACCTGCAAGACCATTTCTGTTTTCTAATCTGTGGTTTCTCTATGGTCTTTGCCACTTGTCTGTTAATTATTGACTTTTCTCACTCATTTATAATGAATCTTGCAAACATCTTTCTTTTACTTTAGCGCTGTTTTTTTTGTTGTTGTTGTTTTTTGTTTTGTTTTTTGAGACAGGGTTTCTCTGTATAACAAACAACCCTGACTTTTCTGGAACTCACTCTATAGACCAAGCTGGCCTCAAACTCAGAAATCTGCCTGCCTCTGCCTTCTGAATGCTGAGATTAAAGGCATGTGCCATCATGCCTGACTTCTTAAAATGTTTTTAATCGAAATAAAAGTAATTACATCACTTTCATTTCTCCCTTTCTTCCCACAAGAGACCCCCAGTTTCTTTCCCTCAAACCGCTTTTGTGTCCCCTAAACTCAAGTTGATAGTATTACATATATGTGTGTATATACATATGTATATGCACAAATATATAAAAATACAACCTGCTGAGTCCATTTTTGTTGCTAATGTATAGTTTCAAGTCTAATCATTCTTCATTGGACATCTAATAATGGGCTCATCCCTGGGAGAGGCTAATTGTCCTTCTTCCGGCAGTCAGCTGTTGCCTATAGTTCTTTGTCGAGGGGTGGGATCCCAGGAAAAATTTCTCTCTTCCACATTAGCACATCCATTGATAGTGCTGTTGTTGTGTTCCTGTTTGTGAAGCCTTTCATAGGTGAAAATGTTTCACAGCAGGCTTCCTGGTGTCCTGGCTCTTACGGTCTTCCCGCCCCTCTTCCATGGTGTTCCCAGAGCAACAGATACAGGGGCTGTGATGTAGCTGTATCTGTTGACCTCTGCCTTGTGTCTAGTTGTAATTTTCTTAGATGGTCTCCATTTACTGTTTAAAAAAGGATCTTTGATGAGGGGTGGTAGCTACTCTTATCTGTGGATCTAAGGATAAGATTTAGAATGTAGTAAGGATTTATACTAGTCTAGTAAAGTATCAGTAGTGATTCTTTTTTTTTTTTCCTTTTAGGTTTTTCGAGTCTATCCCTGACTGTCCTGGACTCACTTTGTAGACCAGGCTAGACTTGAACTCACAGAGATCCACCTGCTTCCACCTCCCCAGTGCTGGGATTAAAGGCATGAACCACCACACCCAGAAATTACAGACAGCTGTGAACTGCAATGTGGGTGCTGGGATTTGAACTCGGGTCCTTTGGAAGAGCAGCCATTGCTCCTAACCACTGAGCCATCTCTCCAGCCAAGTGATTCTTTTCTAAGGTCCATGACATCATTAGCTGCAGGAAGCTGGCTGGGTTTCCAGTACCAGGCATGAGTTCCCTCCTGTTGAATGGGTCTTAAGTCCAATTAAACAGCTGTTGGTTGCCACCAACATGTGAGTTCCACTTATTACACTATAAAGGTGTAATATCTTGCCACACTGTTAATTGTCATGAGTCATAGGTGTTCTAGTTGGGTAGGACTGTTTAATTGCTTCCCTCCCTTGGCAGCTTACATAGTAATTTCTAGAACTATTGAAGCTACACTACATGAAAGAAGTTTTCATGTCATATCCAACTCAAATCATATCCCTGTGTCCTAAGTATGTGGTGTCTTCAGCAATAGGAGTCCACCCTGATCCCTTGAGACTCAACCTACAGCTACATCTATAATCTATATTGTTTTGGGCATCACGTAGACTACCCTGACATCAATTCAAAACAGGTGTCTTGTGCCTGGTGCTGAAACTTTGGTTAGTCCCTAAATCAACTTTAAAAATCACCAGGCCTTTCTGTCTACCAACAACAGACAGACTAAGGAAGAGATCCTGGGCACACTTCCATTTACAGTAACATCAGAAAATATTTTTGAATACACCTAACCAAGGATGTGAAAGACCTCTACAATAAAAACTTCAGATTTCAGGGCTGGAGAGGTGACTCAGTAGTTAAGAGCACTGGTTGCTCTTCTAGAGGACCCACGTTTGATGCCCAGCACCCACATGGTGGTTCATAATTGTCCTTGACTCAGCCCCACTCACATAAAATAAAGAAAAAAGAAAGAAAAATTAAAGTCTCTGAAGAAAGAGATTAAGAAAGAAACTAAAAAATGTAAAGACATCCCATGTTCATGGATTGGTAGAATTACTATTGTGAAAATGACCATCAAAACTATGGACAGATACAATCAAATTGTATTCTCAATAAAAATACATAAACATTCTCCTTAGAGATAGAAAAAAATCCTAAAATTCATGTGGAACCAGAAAAGACTGTTGATAGCCAAAGCAATCCTGAGCAAAACAATAAGAATATAGAAAGGATTGCTATTTGAGAGTCCTTCAGCATCCTTCAGCATGAATTGTAAAAAGGCATGAAGTAGGGGGCTGGAGAGCTGGCTCAGCGGTTAAGGGCACTGGCTGCTCTTCCAAAGGACCCACATGACACTTCACAGCTATCTGTAATGGTTGGGCATGGTGGTGTTCAGCTTTAATCCCAGCACTCGGGAGGCAGAGGCAGGTGTATCTCTGTGAGTTTGAGGCCAGCCTGGTCTACAGAGTGAGTTCCAGGACAGCCAGGGCTGTTACACAGAGAAACCTGTCTCCAAAAACAAACAAAGAGAGAGAGAGAGAGAGAGAGAGAGAGAGAGAGAGAGAGGGGAAAAGGAAGAAAGAAAAGGAGCAAAGTAGGAGTCCCACTTTTTCCTCCAGCTGTCTATCTACTTATTCTTGAATATTTTTCAAAATAACCCTTCTTTTCCTCATATTTTCTTCCTAACATTACAATGTCTCTTCTACATTGAATAATTTAAGTGTAGGTCAAAGATAAAACTTATTGAAAAATTTAAAAACCACAATGTGGTGTGGTAAACACTGGCAAAATAGAAAGAGCTAAGGCAACTGGAGAAAACTGGGGCCAGGAAATTTATTAATTTTTCTATTTTTCAGATAAAAATGTAGTTTTTTGATAAAGATGACTGTTCTCTTTTTTAGTATTTATTTATTATTTATTTGTTGTACATTGATGTTCTGTGTGCATGTGGAGGTGTCAGATCTCCTGGAACTGATGTTACAGACAGCTGTAAGCTGCCAAGTGGGTACTGGGATTTGAACCTGGGTCCTTTGGAAGAGCAGCCAGTGCTCCTAACCACTGAACCATCCCTCAGCCCCAACTCTGCTCTCTTAAGCCTTTTTTGATATTTTCTTTTATTTTTGAAATGCTTTGTTACATTTATATATTTAAGAGAGTGTGTGTGCGTGCATGCATGTATGTGCCCATGAGCATGTGTTCCCCAGCACACGTGTCACTTGCTGTCACTCTCCTTCTGCCGTGTGTGTCCCAGGGATCACACTCAGGTCACATCAATCTTGCTGGCAAGCACCTTCACCTGCTGAGCTATCTTGCCAGCTCTCTCTTAAATTTATTAATTTTTATTTGTTTGTTTTGTAGGTTACATTTGTACCCAAATTGTTTTTATTTTTTTAATTTTTAAGATTAAAATATAATTGCATCATTTCCCCCTCCCCTTTCCTCCTTCCAATGTACCCACCCACCCCAACCCCCGCTCTCTCTCAAATTCATGGCTGTCCTTAATTTTAAAGGGAAGCTTAGGAACAGATAGCTCTGATAGTTGAAAAAAATTATAACTAAGATTAAACAATTATTTTATTTTACTTCTATTAAGTACAGCTTCATTTTTATAGGTTATACTTAAATTAGAATGTGTGATAAGGTTTCCTTTTGAAATTATTACTTGAAAGCCTTTGTTCTGGGGGGGGGGGTATTGATGAGACCTAAATTGATGTCCCATAATTTCACAGTATTTCTGAACGATGGAATTTGGAAATCACTTCGTTTCCCTTTAAGTGTTTTTCTATGTTATTTGAGTCTTTAAACATTCTAAAGAACATTAAAGTTATGATTTTGTTGTTGTTTGAGACAGGGTCTCGCTATGTAGTTTTGCCTGGCCAAGGACTCACTATGTAAACCATGCTGGCCTTAAACTCAGAAATCTTCCTGCTTCTGCCATTGCCTCTTAAGTACTGGGATTACAAGCATCAACTACCCGTGGTTTACAAATTACTGTCTTAAAGGGGTCTGGACCTTTTGATTGCGGTGGTGTGGAGGGTGTGGATGTGCCAGCAAAGACTATGGGCAAAACATAGGCCTGGCAGCTGCAGGGCTCGGCCCAGCATCCTCTAGAAAGTGTTGTGCACTGGGTAGGAGGAAGCGGTGCACCAGGGTCCAGCAGGAAGGACCATGTCTAAAATAAAAGCCGGAACCTGGTTGAACAGGTTTTACCTAGTAGACAGGGAAAGTGTTTAAGGTGTTGAGTACTTGCATGTTTTAGAAGGTGTATGCAGGTGAGGGCTACATCATCTCATAGTGTGAAGTGCTGAGAACACAGGGATCACCCACCATCCAAAGTACTGATAGCAGTAGAGGGCCAAGGGCAGTGCTTGCCCCTCCTCAGAGACCCTGTTTCTTTGCTCCTGTCTGTCCACCTCTTTAATGGGAGGCAGCCTCGCAGGAACCCTGAGTTCTGGTAGACTGAACAGCTGCCATATTTTCCATCTAAATTGTATGGCCAGTAAGTGAGCTCCTGCAATATTCTTCATCGTATGTCTGTAAGAAAGAGAAAACAACATTTGCACAAGTCTGTTTTCCAAAAGCTGGTAAGAGGTAGAGGGGAAGGGTGAGGCAAATGTGGCAGGGGTAGGCTTTGTCCCACCCCAGCTTTGGAAGGGACAAATCCATCTGCCCTTACTTAAGGTTTGCATGATTTTTTAAAAAGTGGCTTATTTTTATTTTATGTGTGCAAGTGGTTGCCTGCATGAATATATGCGCACTCTGTGCATGCAGTGCCCACAGAGGCCATAAGAGAGCCTCAGATCCCCTGAAACTGGACCTACAGGAAGTTATGAGCAGACATGTGGGTGCTGGGAACTGAACCTAAGTCCTCTAAAACAGCAATCAATGCTTCCAGCCACTAAGCCATCTCTCCAGCCCCAAGTTCTAGTATTTTTTATTATATTTGTGATAAAGTAATTCTCAGGAGATGGCCTCACTCCAGAGCAAAGGGAGTACTTATTAATTGGTGTAACCATTGTGGAAATCAATGTGGAGTGTCCCAAGAGAATTAAAAACAAAAACAAAAACAGGACTGCATCTGATCCAGTTTTCCATCCTTTTGGTTCATATCAAAAAGAAATGAAATTCATTATCTTGTAAAGATATCTGCATCCCATAATTACTATAGCATTACCCACAGCAGCCAAGGTGTGAGGCAACCCACGTGTCCATCACAGGTTTCAGTCTGAGAATAGAAGTTCCTAGCTAGGCATGGTGCCACATGCCTGTAAGCCCAACACTTGGGATGTGGAGGCTGGGGGATCAGAGGGTTATATAGTGAACTCAAGGGCAGCCTGGGTCACCTGAGACCCTGTCTCAATTAAAGGAGGGGAGAAGGGAGGAGAGAGAGATCCCATGATATGTGACAACATGGATGAATCTAGAGAGCATTATACACATAAGATAAGCAAGATACAGGGAAAGAAAGGCAGCAAAAGACATTGCATACATGTAGAATTGCACACAATTTTTTAAAGTCAAAGATACAGGGGGAAAAAGACAAAAAAAGTGGTTTCAGGGATGAAAATGACATTTGGGACTGACAGGATAGCTCTGTAGGTAAAGGGGCTTGCTACCAAGCCTGGAGACCTGAGTTTAATACCAAAGGCCCACATGGCAGAAGGGGAGGACTGACTCGTGCAGATTATCCTCTGACCTCCACACATGTGTGTGCACACACATGCAGGTAATTATGTAAAAAGGAATTGGGGAGCTTGAGGTACAAGGCCCAGCACTTTGCTTGTGAAATATCCTGAGTATTGAGACCTACAGTCTGACCTGAAGATTGCAGGTGTCTTGTAAATTTTGAAGACAGCAGGTTTTAGGCACCTTTGCTACATACACAGGAATGGGAGATGATGTTGTGCTAACTGCCCTCCCTGTAGTAATTACTTCACCATTTGTACCAAAGCTTCAATTGCATACCGTAAATATTTATAATTAAAAGAACTTAAAAAAAAAAAAAAAAACAAGGAAGGTCTCATGATGTAGCACTAGCTGGCCTAGAACTCACTATGTAGATCAGCCTTTCCTCAAATCCAGAGACAGAGATCCTCTTGCCTCTGCCTCCAAGTGCTGAAATTAAAATTGTGCACTGCCTGGCTTAGCAAAATGAAAACAAACAAAACAAGAATTCCCGTGGAGTCTCTAGGGCAGCAGTTCTCAGCTCATGGGTCACAACCCCTTGTGGGGGGGGGCCACAGATATCCTGCATATCAGATATTTGCATTATGACTCATAACAGTAGCAAAATTACAGTAGCAACAAAATAATTTTATGGTTGGGAGTCAACACAACACCAGGAACTGCATTAAAGGGTCACAGCAATAGAAGGTTGAGAACCATGGCTCTAGAGTCTGCAGAGGGGACCAGGAGATAGAAGGTAGAAGCATTGTTATCTCTTTGTAAGAGGGAGCTACCATGAGGGCCACCAGCCTCAAGATCACATTCATTTCTAAGGTCCCTGGACTTGTTTGTTCTTTCCCACCTGCATTCATCGCACCTGAAGATAACGCTTTACTCACCATCAGTTTTTTCCCCCCTGTTGTTCAGCATGACTTCATTCGGAGGGAGCGGCCACCACGGGTCCTCATCGACCTCATACAGAGGACAAAAGATGCTGTCCGAGAGCTCGACAACCTACAGTACAGAAAAATGAAAAAGATCCTTTTCCAGGAGACTCGGAACGGACCCTTGAACGAGTCACAAGAGGAAGAGGAAGTAGGTCCCCCTTATTTCACCTTCTGTGGAGAAACCTCCAGACTTGGCACTGGGAAAACATTTTGGAGGATGAGAATGAAATTGGTGCTCTCTGCCCTACGACGTGCTGCAGTTACAGAGACATAAATACAGCAACTCCTACTGAGGCAGAATGTGAAAAGTGCCCCCAGAATTGGGGGGAGCCAGGGCTGCATGGGGACATAGCATAAGATGAGGTTGGGCTTTTATGAATGGGCATAGCACAATTTTTAAAATATATTCTTAGTTTGAGAATTTCACGTGAGCATACAGCGCCTTTCACTCCCATTTAGCCCCTACTCCTCCCCCAGCTGCTCCAGGACCACCCCACCCACCCACTGACCCCCAGCCTTCCAACTTCACATCCCCACCCTGAGTCTAATTAGTGCTGCCCATGCGTATGTGAGTATGAGACGATCTACTGGAGCTGGTCAACCGACCAGGGACGACACCCAGAAAGAAAACCCATCCTCCCCTGGCAGACCTCACTGAAAACCCATCCTCCCTGGCAGACCTCACT
>CAJQZJ010004765.1:622450-645784 GCA_907164525.1 Lophiomys imhausi
CCCTGGCAGACCTCACTGAAAACCCATCCTCCCTGGCAGACCTCACTGAGCAGCTCTCTGTAAGGCTGAGCTTTGTGCGGTTTAGACTCAGGAGAGTGCCCTGCTTCAGGAGGATGATTCTGGCTACACAGTCTAAGTGGACTGGGGTGGTGAGGGCACTGTCCCTGGGAGTGGGAACTGGGGCTTGCTAACATGCAGCTCTCACTGAAAGAAGGAGTGATGGAATCTAGGTTTAAGGGACTAAAACAGTTGAGCCTGTGTGGCCTGGAAGTGTGTCAGCATCAGGGAGAGGCTGATGCATGCCTGCCACCCCAGCACTTTAAGGCTGAGGCAGGAGGATTATGGATTTGGGGCCAGCTTGGGCCTCAAAGTGAGACCCTGTCTCAAGCAAACAAAGAACCAAGGAGAAAGAGTAAGGGTGAGTTTGAGGTTACTCCAGCATGGGGCCTGTGGAGTCAAAGTCCGGCAACTGCTCCTCACTAATGACCTGCAGGGAGCATACTGCTTGTCCCCTCTGAAGACCCCATCCACTCCACTCCAGTGTCAGGCGGCAACTTTGGATATTGTAGAGATCATCAGTTTGGTGGCCAGCAGTGTCTCTCTGGAGGACCACGCCTGGACTCATGGCACTCACTGGGAACAGTCCCATAGTGTTATGGTCATGCATGGCAGGGGGAAGCCCTGGGATGGTAGTATATCCAGAGTGGCCCCGGGGGAGGATTGAAAGTGAGAGAGATGTCTGATTGTGGCAGAGCATCCCCCCAAGATCCTCCATAAGAGCTTCGTGTGAGGAGCTGATAAGTCATGTGCTGTGCAAGCTCAGGGACCTAAACTCCATCACAGCCAGCTTCACCTACTTGATGAGTTCCAGCCAGTGAGAGACCCTGTCTCAAAACTCAAGGTGGATAGCTCTTTAGGAACAACACCCAACACTGACCTCTGTCTAGTGTGTGTGTGTGTGTGTGAATGCATGTATTTACACAGAGAGAGAGAGAGAGAGAGAGACCAACTTGATCTCTGCACACCAACAGGAAAGCAACTTGTCGCTGCAGAATTGAGTACTCAAGTGGCCCAGACAGTGGGTCAGCCCTGGATCTCCAGGCATTTAGTTTTTTTTAACCCCAGTGCCCGTTTTTACAGGACAATGAGCATGGAAGCAACCTGAACAGAGAGATGGACAGCTTGGGCAGCATCCACTCCATCCCCAGCGTGTCGGTGAGCACAGGCAGCCGGAGCAGCAGTGTGAACAGCATGCAGGAGGTCATGGACGAGAGCAGCCCTGAACTGATCATGATGCAGGAGGATGAAGGCACAGCCAACTCTAGCTCCTCCATGGTACACAGGAAGGTAAGCGTTGCAGG
This sequence comes from Lophiomys imhausi, assembly GCA_907164525.1. NCBI lineage: Eukaryota > Metazoa > Chordata > Mammalia > Rodentia > Muridae > Lophiomys > Lophiomys imhausi. Next base: position 623,812 of record CAJQZJ010004765.1, read on the forward strand.
CCCTCATGAGCCAGGGTGGGTGGTCAAGGCAAAGCGGGCTAGGAACAGGCTGCTTTAGAAGGCTGGGTTTCCTCTTTGCAACCAAAGCATGACATAAAAAAGAGCACCAAAAGAACCTCGTTTGATGAATTGGCATGAGACTATGCTGGTCGCACCTGCTCCTGTTGCTTTGCCCTCTCCAATTGCCCTGATGGTTGCCACCATCCAGCAGAATGGTAAAGAAATCCCAGTAGGGTATGGTGGCACAGTGTCTGGAATCCTAGTCCATGGAAGGCTGAGGCAGGAGGATTGCCACAAGTTCAAAGCTGCCCTGTGGCCAGGTATGGTGGTGCACACCTTTAATCCCAGCACTCAGGAGACAGAGGCAGGAGGATCTCTATGAGTTCGAGGCCAGCCTGGTCTATAAAGTGAGTCCAGGACAGCCAAGGCTATACAGAGAAACCCTGTCACAAAAAACAAAAACAAAAATCTACCCTGTGTTACATCATGAGTAGTTGGCCAGCCTGGGCTACAGACTGAAATCCTATCTCAAACAAAACAAAACAAAAAGAGGCTGGAGAGGTGGCACAGAGGGTAAGAGCACTGGCTGCTCTTCAGAGGACTTGGACTCAATTCCCAGCGCCCTCACGGTGGATCACAGCCATCTGTAACTCCAATCCAGTGGCTCTGACACCCTCTTCTGGGTCCTCAGACACCAGACATGCACAAGTGTGTACAAGCGTGTGTATGTGTATATATATATATATATATATATATATGCAGGTAAAGCGCTCATACACATACATTAATAAAATTTTGGAAAAAGGGAAAAAAGCAGCACCCACAGGACACAACTCAGAACCTCTGTAACTCCAGTTGCAGGGGATCTGACCACCTCTTCTGGCCTGGCCTTTAAGGCCACCTTCACATACATGGCGCACACAAACTGCAAGCAAGTACACATAAATAAAATAAAATAAAATTTAAAAAGAATAAGACAGAGAGCTTAGGATGCAGCTTAGGAGTGGATGCTTGCCTTGCACATGTGAGGTTCTGGGTCTAATCCCCAACACCAGAAAAACAAATAGATATATGCAATTATATACTATTATGTTATAACATATATATACACATACATACATACACACACATATATATATCAACTCAGCTCCAGGAAAGTACAAACCTTCTTCTGACTTCTGAGGACACCAGCACACATGTGGCATACACCTGCACAGGCACGCACACATACACATAAAGAAAAAATTTTTTAAATCTCTAAAACATACCCACATATATAATATATTAGTTTGTCTGTTATCCCATGAATAGAATGTAAAATTTCCCAGCACCTGGAAGGGTTTCTGGGACAGTATAGACAATGGTCAAGAGCTGCAGGCCAAGTGAGTGATTGAGTGACAAATTCACAGCCAGATACTCAACAGTGTGATAACCAGGCTTATGAAACACGCATCTGAGGGTCAGCTACCTTCGGTATTGCCTTTGCGGCTCGAGTTAACTGAGTGGGATTGGTCTACTAACACATAAGAAAGCAATAACATGCCTGCCACCAAAACAGAAGAGTGAACCCTTATGGTCTAGCAGACAGAGTCCACAGCGCTCCCCTCATAGGCACAAAACAGATCCCACTCTGCGCCACACTTGATCTTGGCCAGCGGGTCAAAACAGACCCCACTCTGCGCCACACTTGATCTTGGCCAGCAGGTCAAAAAAATGATCTGCCTACCATCTTGGAAGAGGACCATCTTATCAAACTCACGGTTTAAAAATACCTGTATGTACATTAGTTATGGTTTCATTATTTATACATGCACATGTATTTGCATGTGTGCAAACAATTCTCAGACTTAACATGGACCATTAAAACTATGAACACCAACCCTCTTAGTTATTTATAGCACAATGGAAAAACTCAAAATTTGAAAGGTGTCTACTGATCAAGAGAATATTTATGTCACTTCAAGTAATTTATCGTTTTCTTAGTATACCCTGCCCTTATGTTCTCTTAATTACTTTTTTATCATGCAAAGCAATGGATTTCACTATGGCACTTTCACTTGTATGTGTCACTATTATATTCTCTTCTTTTGTGTCCCATGTAGAACCTACATTTAAATTTGTGTGTCTGTGTGTGGTATGTGCAGGTCATGGGTGTGAACTCACTTCTATGACCTTTAATGTGCGGGTGTGTCTGTGTGCCTGTGCACACATGGACTGCATACTAAAAGGTCAAAGGGCAGCTTTCTGTCAGTTCTGTCCTCTCACCATGTGGGTCCCAGGAATAGAACTCCGGTCACCAACCTTGGCAACAAGCCCTTTACCTGCTGAGCCATCTCACCAGCCCTGTTGCCTTCTTTGAAAACCAAAGAACAGCTTTCCCCAATTTTGTGGCTGGAAGAAAAATCCTGGAGGGGCTATGGTGTTTTAGGCGCACTTTGCTCCCATGGCTTGCGGTTCCTTCCACTGTACAGACATCCGGGTTCTTTGCTGTTTCCACTCACATTCATCGAAGAGCAAATGAACGAAAGATGATGCAGACCAGCTGCAAGAAACATTCTGCAGTCATAGCTCTGTCCTCAGCTCCTGCTCCTTGCATCTTCCCCTCCCTAACTTTCTGGTTCACATCTGCACTCCCCTTCCAGCTCCATCCAGCAGCCTCAGGTTGGGGTAACTGCACCCACTTCAAGGTCTTTTAATAACTTTGACATGAAGCCAGGAGAGGTGGTGCTCACCTTTAATCCCAGTCCTGGGGAAGCTGAGGCCATTGGATCTGTGAATTTCAAGGCAGCCTGGTTTATATATAGAGTTCCAGGACGGCCAGGGCTACCTACCTTGTCTCAAACAAAACAGAACAAAGCAAAGTAAAGCAAAAGTGATAATTTTGAAATGAGCAAAGCAAGGGGAGTCAGTGAGTTTGTTGGCCCTTCATCCACAGATAGGCCAGTGAGAGCGATACAAGGCTCCAGTCAGAGAAAAGCTGTTTGGGTTTCATTCCCATGGGGTGTGCCTCGCACATCACTATTTCACAACTTTCTTGTAGAGCAGAACAGCAGGCTTTGGTGAAATACAAACATGAATTCTGTTAAATAACCCAAGAGAAAACCTGGTATTCTCACAATCTCCTCAGACCTTTCCTCCTGAGTCTTCACCTCCCAGGTACCTACTAAGTATCTAGTAAGTGTCACACCTCAGGCCAAGTGCTTCAGAGTCCCACAGTCCCAGGCAGAAAGTGAGGTGAGCCAGTAAAAGTGAATCCAGCCCACATGGCAGTCCAGAGCAAGAGGGCCCAAGGTCGCTGCCAAGTTCATATGTGCTCTAGACAGGTGACCACGGGCATTTCAGTCTTGGGTGGAGTTTCAGTCTAAATAAAAGTAGTGTCCTGGGGGTGTGGCTGTCAGTTGATGAAGTGTTTACCTGGCACACAGCACCCCAGGTTCACCCTCACCACACACCTGCGATCCCAGCAGTGGGAGGCAGAATTCCAGGGGCTTGCTGGCCAGCCCAGCAAAGCTCCAAGTTCAGAGGGACCCTCCCTCAGAGAGCAAGGCTAGACACAATAGAGAAGACACCACCGTCAACCTCTGGCCTCCACATACACACACACACACCACACACACGCGCACATGCACGGCAATAACCCAGGCCAGGACATAAGTTTGTACCTCTCACGTGATATATTTCACTCTATTATATCAATATGTAATTCTTTCTTGTCGGGCCGTAATCACCTGCCTGTAATCTCAGGATGCTGAGGCAGCAGGACCACAGATTCAAGCCAGCCTGGGCTACAAAGCAAGTACCCCGATTCCAAAAGCATTTTTTTAAAATAAGCAATACAATTTTAGGAAAAACAATTTTAATGCATATACTGTCAGAGGGCACTGAGCAGACAGTAACCAGAGTTCTGCCCATAGTCCATCAGCAGTTTTTAAATCCGAGGAAATATTTCTGTTATATTTTACAATGAGCACATCATAGATTTGCCGGATAAAAATGCATGGACTGAAAATAAGCCCCTAATCCCACTGAAATTTCAAGGGACAGTTTCATATGTTGCTGATAGACAATATTTCATTACATTTTACTTAACGAGTGTGCACATGGGTGTGTGCGCGTGTACCACAGTGTACATGTGGAGGTCAGAGGACAGCCCACAGGACTCGGTTCTCTCTTTCCACAACGTGGGTCCTGGGGGTCAAACACAAGTTTTGAGAATGAGTAACTAGTGCCATTGCCCACTGTTCCTGTATCACCAGCCCTGGTGATAATAGTTTAGAGATAACTTACCACCAGGACACTCATTTTTCTCAGTAAAATGTAGTGTGATGTTTGTTCTTCATGTCATAAAAACATTCTTCAGAGATGTCAGCCCTCAACTCCTCCTGGGTACTGGATAACAGGCATTTACAGCTACCTGTGTTAGCTGACCCTCATTCAACTGTGAGATAACCACTCAGATGCAGTAATTAAACTCTAAGGGCCTGTGACAGGAAGGGCCATTGTCCCGTGAACATGGCACATCATTGTGTTTGGGTTTATGGTCTCAAGCCATATGCACCTTATTTTTAAATTGTTCATTAAGTTGATTTGGGAAGTTCAGCCGGTTAAAAGGAGAGGGGGAGGGAGAGGGATGCAAGGAGATCAAACATTTACAAATTTATTTCTTGGGCCTGGGGACATCATTCCATGCTAAATCGAACAAGTTGCCCAAAAAAACAAAATTCAAGTAAACCAGATATGGTGGCCACACCTTTAATCCCAGCATTCAGCAGAGGCAGGGGGAGCTCCATGAGTTCTACACCAACCAGCCTACCATAGCAAGACCTTGTCTCCAAATAAGTAAATAAATAAAATATAAAACAAGCAGACTTCCTCCCCTGATGCGCTGGAAGTGGGTGTGTTTAGACTGACATTCAGCCCCATCTTGTTGCCTCTCTTGTAATGGATCAGTGATGTGACCTGGTGTGAAACTGCCTATCAAATCTAAGACTTCTCTTATGAAAAGAAAAACTGCTGGGCCATCGAGATGGCTTGGTGGGTAAGAGTGCTTGCTGCCAAGTCTGATGACCTGAATTCAGTCCCCAAGCCCACACTGTGGAAGGAGAGAACTGATTCCTGAAGTTGTCTTCCGACCTTACACTTGTGCCCTAGCATGTACACACACACACACATACGCACACACACACATATACACACACACAGACACACACACATACACACACACACACACACACACACACAAATAAATATAATTTTCAAAAATAGAAAAGGGGTAAAACAAAGACATTATTAATTTTATCTGTTTTTTTTTGTTGTTGTTGTTTTATTTTTTTGAGACAGGGTTTCTCTGTGTAGCCCTGGCTGTCCTGGACTCACTCTGTAGACCAGGCTGGCCTCAAACTCGCAAAGATCCACCTGCCTCTGCCTCCCAAGTGCTGGGATTAAAGGTGTGCGCCACCACCGCCCAGTTAATTTTATCTGTTATATTTAAAGCAAGTTAAAAGTCTGGACCGGTCTTTGAACTAAGTGCTAAAGTGGTATCTTTGGTTTTTTTTTTTTTTCTCCCTGAGACAGGTCTCACACTGTGTGCAGCAATTTTTGTTTGTTTTGGTTGGTTGGTTGGTTGGTTGGTTGGCTGGTTTTTTTGAGACAGGTTTCTCTGTGTAGCCCTGACTGTCCTGGAACTGGCTTTGTAGACCAGGCTGGACTCAAACTCAGAGATCCACCTGCCTCTGCCTCCCAAGTGCTGGAATTATAGGCATGCGCCACCATGCCCGGCTGTGGCAGCATTTTTAATACATACCTTAGTGAGTTATTTAATGTGTGGACACAATAAAAGTGGTGTTAGATTTTAGTTTTCTGAATATGTTCCAATTTCCATACATTTTACACAATAGATAATATCAGTGGCTTTTACTTTAATAATCAGTGTCCTAAACCTAAAATATTCATAGTTTTTCTTGTTTGGAAGGAGCTTTGTTTGTCTTTTTTTTTTTTTTTTTTTTTTTTTTTTAAAGACTTACTTTATAGCTCAGGCTGATCCCAAACTACCCTGTCACCTCAGCCTCCTCAGTGTTGGGATTTTAGGTGTATGTCATCACACCCAAGGATGTAGATTTTTATTACATATGGGTGTGTGTGAATGGTTTTTGTTTTGCTTTGTGGTGTGAGCATTGTGGCTTCTGGTGCCACTGACTGGCTTTGCAAATGTAGTCACCACCACTTATCTCAGGTCCCCTCTCAATGAACTTGCTTAATTCTCACCAAAACCATGACTCAGAGCCCCAGATCTTGTGTGTCTCTTATGATGCTGGTGTTAAAAGTCTCCTGCTTTTCTGACCCTGCCGTGTTAAGTAAGTTCAGTTTTAACATGGTGCAGTTTCATTACTAAACGCATAGTGATGGGGTGAGGGTCAGGAGAACCTCAGGCCTGTCCCAGGGTCCCAGTCCCATGCCAAGCTCCTTCTCTTTCTGAGCCACAAGTTCAGATTTTCTGGGAAGTCATACAAAAGACTTTACAATGATCCTTCAAGGATTTTTTCAAAAAAACATATGTTAAAGATTTTTTAAATTATTGACAAGGGGAAGGGGGAGACAGTTTGTCACTATGCTTCCCATAGTGATGTCAAACTTGCAACCTCTCCTGCCTCCTTAGTGCACCTGAGTTCATGAGTGTTTGGGGGTGGGGTCGTTATATATGTGCACAACCTCACCCAGCTTAAAAATTGCATTATTTTCGTTTCTTTATTATCACTGTGCATGTGTACGTGCCAGAGAGGCACACACATACCACGGCACCCATGGAGGTCAGAGGGCAACTTGGCAGGGTTGGCTCTCTCTTCCCACTTTTACGTGGATTCTCAGGGTAGAACTCAGGTCATCAGGCTTGCTCAGCAAATACTTTACCCAGAAAGCCATCTTTCCTGCCTGAGAAATGCATCTTTACCTTCTAGCGAGGTCTGATTCAAGCCCCGCGGTGGCAGCAATGCTCTGCCATGTCTAAGTCAGTTGACCCCAGCCACCATGGAGGACAGCTACTGAGTGCTTGAAGTGTAGCTGGAGTGAGTTAGGAATCAGAGGTTACATTTTATGTCATTTTAATTCATTTAAATTAAAATAGCCACATGTGGCTAGTAGCCAATTTCACATGTCTGGCACAGCTGTAGACCGTCCCCTGAATCTGATGGTAAAAATCCCACAAGTTTATTTCAGAGCTCTCAGGCCTCCAAGATGGCTGAAAGGTTGAGGGTCCTGTTGCCAAGCTGGAGTTAGGTCCCAGAGACCCACATAGAGGAGGACGGTCTTCCAAAAGTTGCTTCTGACCTTCGTATGTGTCCTGTGGCACATGTGTACACACACACACTCAAAAATGTAATTTAAAAATGTAAAGCTCTTTTTTCATTATTTGAACTTCAATATAGAAATGGGGAAAAGTCTAAATATAGATACAAGAGGAAACACCTCTCCTACATATCAAAACACTTAAAATTTACAAGAGGAAACAGTGCTATAATGAATTTAATCTTGGATTGTGGCTTTTACATCATATCCTGGTTATAACGTTGTTTCATTTCCCTCAAAAAATCTACATACTTTTTTAAAATTTCAGATAAATAATATAAATGATATAATTTTGTATTTTCTAAATCTCTTTGGTCCTTCTTTTGTAATGAAGGAAAGGGCAGTTGTATTTTAAAATTCCAGGTACTCCTGGAGAAAATGCAAACAAATGGTTTCTCCTAAACCCTAGGGAAGGAGAAATCAATTTTCCTTCCCCATCTGAGCATGTGCTATTTAAAAATCCCCCACTGTTGAACATGGTCTTGAGCTACAAATTGCCAGAGTGTTGTTGGGGGTGGGGGTTGTTTTAATTTTCAAAAGAGTTAGCACTGACTGACTGACCATCTCATTTTGTACAGAGGGGACATGGTCCTCTGAAAACATTTTTCCATTTAAAAGTCATTCCAGTTGCATTTAAGGAACCACCATTATCATCCATCCAGGGCATGTTATATTTTTTCCCACGGGGTGTTAGAATGAGATTAATCATCTTTGGCCATCAAGAAAGCACAGGACTCCATGAAATCAGTCAAGGACATTAAATCCTAGCCTCGCTCAGTCCGCTGGCATACGAATGCTGAGTTTGAGGGACCATTTGTGAAAGTATCATTTGGTTTGGAATTGTACGCCTGTCTCTTTAAATCTAAAAAAAAAAAAAAAAAAAAAAAAAATCCTTTCAGAAGCTGTAGAGAGAAGGTGCTAGAACTGTGTACGATCATGACTGGAAAGCAGGATCCCTCAGTGACTGCCGAATCTTCCCAGCACAAGACAGAGAGGCAGCTCGCCACAAGCCTCCCCTGATTCCCCCCCAGAAGGATGACCCCACCGACCAGCTCACAGATCCAATTCAATTGACAACGCAGCTCTTTCAAGGGAATGAGGCGGAGGCTCGCTTTTATGTTAAAAGCTACCAGCATCCTCCCCGCCAGACATGGACATGACATTTTTAAAGGAATTATCTGGTCACCGCGTTTTAAGCAGACTGCTCTGAGGCACCCGTCCGCGCCATTCTCTCTCCTCTTCCTTTTTGCTTTTGCATATATGTAATTCCGGAGGTAAAGGGGGGAAAAAGCCTGCCAGGGAGTCAGAAGGCATCCCACTAGCGATCAGCTGACACTCCTAACTGAAGGCTGCAATGTGTTGCTTATTCATTTTATACCGTGGGAGCTGCGGGGACTAGCAGAGAGCTGAACTATGCATTTCAAACAGCGGTGCTTGTTCAGAAAGAGGGGTGAGAGAGAGGCAGCCGGCGAGGAAAGAGCGCAGCTGGACTTTCTCCTTCTCTTCATCCATTTCTGCAGGATCATGTATTCGTAAGGGATGAGGCGGGCCACGGCGATCCCAGGCCTGAGCCGCGGCCTACCCAGTCAGTTCAGAGACAGGCCCTCCACTATCGGAACCGAGAGCGCTTTGCCACGATCAAATCCGCGTCTTTGGTAAGCTGATACTCCCCAACCCACCTTCCCTGCCTTCCCCTCCTCCCTGTCTGGCAGCCTCTGGCCCTCCCTGAGCCTCCCTAGGCTTCATGGATGGGAGGAAAAGCAGCCAGGGATGTTGTCTCCCTCCAAATAATTTTATTCATTTTAGAAAAAAAAAATCTGTTGGCATAGCAACCTGGTCTCAGATATTTAGCATTGTCTATGGCATAGAGAAAAAAAAAACCTTTGTGTGTATGTATGTATGATTTTGTATGTGTGTGTGATTGTGTGTATATGTGCTGTATATGCAAAATATAAGGCTTTGAGATGAGTTGCTGGCATGACCAGTTTTTTAAAAGCGATCTGTGTTTTCACCAAAATAAATAATGCTAAAAAATTTTTTTCAGGGTATGGATATGTGTGTGTGTACAGGGCACTATGCTTCTTTTTATATAGGTGCATGTGTGTCTCTTATGTACACATACACATCAAAAGGTAAAACATGATCAAAAAATATATATATGGTTGCCGGCCACCATCTGTAATTGTAGAAAAATCAGACACTTGCTTCCCAGGGATAGTCCGCTGGTTCATTCATTTATTTATTGCAACAGTGGTAGTGGCCGAGCTTCCCCCACTTAACCCCTGAAGAATTTCCTGATAGCCATAAAGCTAGGAGGGCTTTGTAGAAGAGGCTGGCTGCAACTGTAGGAGCTGAGGGGCTGTCGGATTCCTCAGCATTTTTACTACTGCAAATGTGATTGCCGGGTGCCCTTGTAGTAGCAAAAGGGGTGTGCGCAGGAAGACTTAGTTTTCATGCCTCCTCCCCTTGGCCCCCCACGCGTGCGCGTGCGCGCTCCCACACACACACTCTCTCTCTTTCTGTCTCTCCCTCTCTCTCCATTTCATCCTTAGCATTTGGAACTCTCTTTTAGCTTTTCCACCCAAATCTCACTTCTCAGACAGGAAAATTATTGAGATATTAGTTGTTTTGCCCAAATGGATGTTAGAGGTCACATGAGCAGAAATAGTTACTGTACATTGCTTGGCTGTTAGATCCAGAACCCATGATGACATCATCCAAGGCCGACCCAGAAATAATCGTTTTTCTTGTCCTATTTTTCAAACCTGATTTCTACTTTTATCCCCCCACCAAGTCTTTTTTTAAAAGGCTACAGTGATGTTTGAAATTTAGAAGGAATTGCAGTCTTTGAAAGAGCAAATAGAGGGAAAATAGAGATGAAAGCAGTAATCTATTGCTCATGTCTGTTCCATATGGAAAAATCTCACAGTTTAATATACTCTGTTCATTAAAAACCCCACTCCCGAGTTCTTTGATGTTGAAGTTTCTTGTAACCTCTTTAATGGGCAATTTTTCATCTGAAAGGAATATTCCACCATATGATGAAGATCTCAAAATGTCCACTCTGTAGCTGCTAATGCTTGGGAAGCATCTTAAAAACATGCCTGTGAATCCGATAGAACATGGTGGGGCTGTCGATAGTTGCCTCCATGCCACAGATGTCTGACAAGAAAGCTGTGACTACTCACCACAGGCCCTGGTGGGGCTTGTCCCTTTAACCCCCACCTGCTCTGGAGGGGTGAGAGGAGAAGCCATGGGGAGCCCTAGCAGCAGGAGCTTAGCCCCAGCATTTTTCCCATTGTGGGACAGGCTCTCTGCTTTCCCTCAGGCCACACCCTCCTCCTTCCCACATCATATATTCATGACTCTCTCCTCCCTCCCTTCATTACTACAGCCAAGCCAGAGTAGTCTCATGCCTGCCTCTGAAAACTCCCACCAGGGCTGCTCAGCGTAGGCTTCAGCCATCACAGCCTTCCTCTCAGTGACTGATAGAAGCTGCTCCCCTGCCAGGCCACTTCAGGCTATGGGCAGAGTCCTTCAGAAGCACTCAGATTCCTACAGGCTTCAGAGTGACCCCACCCCACCCCCATGCAGGGAACCATGGGCTCCATCCCTCTGATGGACTTTTTGATTTGCTAAAAGGCCTCTGCTCCAATACTGAGTTATCAACGGAGTAGCCAGGGTTTGGGTGGGACGGTAGCTGGCACTCTAGGGACTTATTCTGTGGTGCAGTTGCCCCTGATGGTATGGCTTGGGAATTGTGATGATATCCTTGGAAATGAGGGAGGGAAATAAATGAATGAAGGGAAGAATGGAGTATGGTGCTGGATGGTTGCACCCGTGTCCCATTTGGGATGATCTAACTATTGGCACGGCATTTTCACGGATTTTATCAAGTACTTCAATCCTGTTCCCCACTACATGGTCTCCAGCACTACACCCAAGACTGCCCAAGCCATGGCACTAGAATATGGGAAAGAAGTGTGTAATTTTAGAAAATGGATCACACATCCTTTTTTTTTGTTTTTGGATCCCAGTTCAGTTGGAGAGCAGTAAGATGGTGTAAACAGCATTAAATTGAGTGCAGAGCCATAGGACAGTGGGACCCTAGCATTGGTAGTCAAGCCAGCCACTGGTCAAGTGACAGTTGATGTTGATGCTAGATTGATTGGTTGGTGTGTCAACCATTTGTGGAGTGGTTGGTTCAGATTGTACCCTTTTTCCATGGTTTCCTTCTGGTAGAGTTGCCAATGTGTCACAGAGATCTAAAGGTGATCAGCAAAGAAATACACAAACTCACTTTTCTGTTATGAGCGCAGTAAACGACGAGAACATTTTTTCACTTGACTTGTGAACTAACGCCAACAGTTACCACATACAGGATGTGTCTTATGAACCACCTTTCCCACACGAACCTAAAGGACACTGCGTGCACTCAGTACAGTTGTGTCTCTGAATGAGGTGTGTGAAGACCACAAACTATGGGCTCTTGCTGTTGGGGGCATGGTTCTCTGGGGCACCTTAAAACAGAGTTCTGGGTTCCACACACTGCTGCCCCATTGGGTGTGGAACAAAGGAGAAGCAGGCCTTGAGGGAGCTTTGGAGCATACCTTCTTCATCAGAACCTCCCATGAGCAGCCTTTATTAGCCTCACGTAGACCTAGGAAAAGGAAGAGGACGTCATGGGTCTGCTTTTCCCTTACCTTCTGTGAGAAAGTGTGGCTTGAACTGCTCTGCTACCTAGAAGGAGGCAGTTTATATCATTCCTCAGGATTATCTCTCTGAGTCCTTGATCCTTTGAGGTGGGCCTTCCTTGAGTCTTACAGCCGAGCAAACGGAATGCGCCGTGTTTACGATTAGTAAGTGATCCACCAGAATGATTCTGGCTGTTTCGATATCTGATGACACTTCTTCTTAAATGTGATGTTCTGGGTCACAGGTGGTTTCCCTAGTAGATGGTAACATAAAGAGGATCAAGGTCATGGGGTCTACCAGATGGCTCACTTGTTGCCTCCTAAAGGAAGGTTTAGTGGAAAGAAATGGTCCAGTTGCACGAGGGAGTTCGTGACAGACCACACATTAGGGAGAGAGTATAAGAAGAAAACATAGTTTGAGGTCATCAAAAAAACATGGAAGGGAAACTGTTATTCTGTCCCTGTAGTGCAGATTCTCATATTTGGCCTTACCAGATTGAGGAGAAAAACTCTTAAAAGTGGGGGGGGGTGTATGTTTGGAATTTTGAAAGTATAGTCTGACTGTTGAGCTCACAGTGTGACATTTGAATGAGTGTGATCCATAAGAAGAAAAACATTACTGCCTCAGCAGGAAGCACTGCTGTGTCATCTCTCAGGAACCCAGTGCTGAGGAGAGAGTTTGAAAGTGTCAATGCAGGTCAAGACTCCAGGACAACACACCAGAGGATGTTATCAATATGTAGCAACTCCTGAAGCTGGGGAGGGGACACAGTCAGTTCCCCCATATCAATAGCCAGGTATGACTCTATATATCTGTGGCCCCAGTTCTGGGGGCGGGGGCAGAGTCAGTAGTAGGAACAGGCAGATCCTTGGAACTCATTGGCCAGCCAGCTTAGCTAAATTAATGAGTTCATCCTCCCAAAACAAACTGGAGACCATTGAGAATGCCACCTAGTGTTGGCCTCCATACATAATGCTCAAGCACACACATGAATATCAGACCCTTCTTTCCATCACCTGTCTTCCTAACTCACTAAGCGAACTGCTGGTACCAATTTCTTTCACCTGTACTGTCAACCAATATGCCCAACCCACATGGTCATTCACTCAGTAAACACATATTAGATGAACAAGTGAATGAATTAGGTCTCCGAAGCCACTGACATGTGAGGACTGGATTGAGACGTTTGCATTTTAGCTGGGTATGGTAGTGCACATCTGTGATGCCCCCACGTGGGAAGTAGGGTGAGAAAGAGCTCAAGTTCAGGGCTAACCTGGGCTACATAATGAGATCCGAGCTCCCTTTTTAAAAAAATCGGAAAAGTGTATGTGTCTGTTATTCCAATTTCTGTGAGTGAGAGAGGCAAGGGAAGAAAGAGACAGAGCCAAGGGAGAGAAAGAGATGGCAGAAACCTACTGTTCCCGCCCAGGACTATTATTGGAGAATGTAAGCGCCTTTTCCTGGGGTACTCTAAAGCTTGCTGAGTCAGGTCTCTACAGCCAACATGAGATTCACCATGTTCTGAGAACTTGCTGGCAGTTTATTGGTGCTCAGAGCTGAGGTGACCACTTCCACAAAATGTACCACTTTGCTCCTTAGGAAGAACTAGTCCTGTTCATGTGTGTGGATCACTCAAGGAGCCTGTTGTTCTGTAGGCTGCCTGTCAGCCCTCATGCTTACACATGGACTCAAGTGGAACAGTTTCTTCAGAACCAGGTCTTTCTAGGATTAAACAGGGTAGTGTTGAGCAACTGTGAACTTCCTTTGAAAGGCGTTGCAGGCCTCCTGTGTGCAGCTCGCTAGCTGATGCTTATTCATTATAGTGCGTATATTCCAGGTATATGAGATGGGCAGTAATTCTGACTCAGAAATTATATATCACTGAGTATAGCTCAGTGATAGAGCACATTCTGTAGACAGGACACAGTGGGAAATATACTTAATCATTGTTTAGTGTGTGTGGGTGGGGGTCAGGATAGTTGCCAGGGCCTCATTCATGCTAAGTATATATTCTCTTATTTCCCCTTAAAGCCCACAAACTGGTGGTGGGTAATTGCATTGTTAAATGTGCTCTCTCACCAGGCATGGTGGCACGCACCTTTAATCCCAGCACTCAGGAGGCAGAAGCAGGAGGATCTCTGTGAGTTCTAAGCTGGCCTGGTCTACACAGTGAAGTTCTTAGTCAGTCAGGGCTCTATAGTGAGACTCTGTCTAAAAAACAAAAACAAAGACGAAATACAGCCCTCTCTCTTATCTATTGTGGAGACCTATCCCTGCACCACTAGAAATGGGAAGTCATTTCTCCAGGTCTGGCAGGAAAAGGAAGGAGACCAATAGGTCGTTTGTAAGTCAGAGGCACCTCAGTCCTTTGACGCATGCTACCTGACCCAGTCTACCACACTGAGGAAAACTGGGCTCATCCCTCCTTCCTTAGGGAGGCATCAGAGGACTTCAAGAGGTCAAGTCTTTGCCCAAGTTCAGAGGTATAATTGGGACAGAATGAGTATTTTTTCAAAGAAGCCCATGGGTGTGGCACCGTAGCACTGCCTACTTATGTTTGGTCCCACTGAGATGTCCCTTGTAGAGCTATAGTCCCCACATCCCTGTGGCTTCTTTGCGGTTCACACTTAACTCAATTTGTAAGTCAGACTTAGCATTCTCTCCAGCTTTGACCTTCCCTTTTGAGGGGAGGATGATTCCTTTGGTATCTTTATAACACACTGATCACTATGTCTCTGCCTTGATAATGGATTCCCTAAGGCAGTTCAAGAACTGTGGGCCCTGTGACCCCCATAGAATTAGGTAGCTGAGTGAGGTAGTGCACGCCTTTAATCCCAGCACTCTGGAGGCAGAGGCAGGCGGATCTCTGTGTGTTCGAGTTCCAGGCCAGCCTGGTCTACATAGTGAGTTCCGGGCCAGGCAAGGCTTTGTGATGAAACCCCTTCTCAAAAAAATAAAAACAAGACTACAACAAAAGAGAATCCAAGTAGTAGGGCCAGAAATGCAATAACACCTGTAAGCCTGATACCTGAGAGGCTGAAACAGGAAGGTAACGAGCTTGAGGCCAGATGAGGCTACATAGTGAGTCCCAGGCCACCATGGACCACACAGTGAGGCCCTGTCTCAAGGCTGGAGAGGTGGCTCCGTCAGTAATGTGTCTGCTTTACAAGCATGGAGACCTGAGTTATATCCCCAGAACCCTGTCACCTACTGGTGACAGGTCCAGTGGCATGTGCCTGTCACCTCAACGTGGAGCAGGAGGGGTGAGGGGATAACGACAGGCAGACCCATGAAGCTCTTTGGCCAGCCTATCTCACAGAGTTGATGAGCTCAGTTCACTGAGAGACCATGCCTCAAAAAATAAGGGTAGAGAGGGATCCAGGAGAGATACCCAGTGTCGGCCTTTCCTATAGTCCCCACACCAGTGCACGAAGGTGTACACAC
This sequence comes from Lophiomys imhausi, assembly GCA_907164525.1. Lineage (NCBI taxonomy): Eukaryota > Metazoa > Chordata > Mammalia > Rodentia > Muridae > Lophiomys > Lophiomys imhausi. The sequence goes on from CAJQZJ010004765.1 coordinate 639,292, forward strand.
AAGCACATGCACATACGTACACTGTCAAGTACACCCACTACACACGTGGACACAAATTTAAAAGATAAATTATAATGCACATGTAAAGTATAAAACTATTAGATTTTTAAAAATCTATTGACCAGACAGCATTTTCTTCAGAAAAATGGTGTAAAAATGAAATAAGAATTCATAATATAATTAACAAGCATTTAATCTATCTCACGTTAAATTTCACAAGTGAGTCCACTGCTCATATTTTCATTTAAGCTCATCTATCCACCTTTAGCATAGAAGGATAAAACTTAGCATCTCTTGGTGGCTCACACTTGCTAACCTACCACTTGGGAGTTAGAGGGCACCCCAAGCTATATATCAGGACTCTGTGTCAAAAAACCATCTCTGTATGTATCCAGGAAGACAATCTGAAACTCAGAAAGTATGGTGGTGACAAATGGAAGGTTGTGTTTGGAGTCTGAGAAGGTGATTATCCTAACCATGGGGAGTGTTGAAAACAAAGCTACCCTCCTGGAAGTCATCCAGGTACAAGGAGAGCACGCTGGGCTCTGTCAGTTGTCTTTGTCACACATTTGAACCAGGTGTGATAAGACAGACAGCGGGACCACTCTGTATGCAGGGACCTACCCCCAGGTAATACAGGAAATGCTGTCCCCTCCATCCCCACCTCCCTGCCTCCTTCCGGGTCCATCTTTAGGCCTTCTGGCATAAAGTAGTAATCTCGGAGCATCATATCAGCCGTAGGCCGGTGCATGTGCAGTGTTTCGAGTCATCCTGATGGCATTAGAGTAGGCCCTGCCTCCCCTCTGGGAATCTCATTGAAGAGGGAATTCCAGAGAGCTGAGGAGATGACTCAGTGGTAGAGTGCCTGCTGCTAAGCTCAGATCCCAGCACTCATGTGAAAGCCACGCACCGTAGTGTGTGCCTGTGACCTGGGCACGCTGGGGAGGTGGAGACCAGAAGATCCCTAGGGCTCGCTGATGAGCCAGCCTGACCAAAACAGTGAGCTCCAGGCTAAGAGAGAGACCCTCTCTCAGATAGTCAGGTGGAGTGCAACCAAGGACCTCTGACCCCCACGATCACATGCATGAGTGTGCTGCACACACACACACACACACACACACACAAGAGAATACTAAAACAAAAATTTAACATCTGGATAAAACATGTCTACCTGGAAACGGCCACTGTACTGTCATATTTGTGGGTGGGGAAAAAAAATCTGAATCCAAAAGAGACTTAATGGTCTCTGTGGACCAGAATTGTTCTGTTTTGGTTTTTTTCCCTAACGTGGTCCTTGTGTGTGATATAAGCATATGGGATTGAAACTTATATAATAGCTCAAACTACTTCTTTGTTTCCCTCTACCCAGATAGAAACACATTTAAGAAAACATAATGGAACTAGGCGTAGTAAGACAGGCTTGTAATCCTGGCACTTGGGAGATGGAGGCAGGAGGCTTGCTGTGAAGGTCAAGGTCCCCTGGACTACATAGGGACATGCTGTCAAAAAAAAAAAAGTCTCTGGGGATTTAAAACTGCCTTGCTTCACCCCAGGACTGGGGAGCTTGTGGGGGGGGGAGTTGTAGGGGAAAGGGTAGGGGCTCAGGGAGCTTTTGGGGGATAGGGTGGGAGTGGGGGTAGGTGCTGAGGGAGCTTGCAAGGGTAGGGGGTATAGGGGCAGGGAGCAAACACAGCCCATCTAGAGCCAGGCATGGTGGAACATACCTGTCATCCCAGGATATGGGAGGTCAGAACAGAAGAATGGAAATTTTGAGACCAGCCTGCATAAAGGGCAGGCTAGCTTTAGAAGCCCTTAGTTTCTTTTCCAGTACCCAAAATATAAATAATAAATAAATAAGTCAGGACTGTAGTGACAAACCGTGTCATTTCTTTTAGAGTACTAGAGGGCTTTGCGGTGATGTTTTTGTCAGTCAGTCTTAAAATATCCTCCGTCCTAGAGAGGAACGTCCTTCCAAGTGAGGCATGCATATGAAACCACACACTCAGCTAGGAAGGATTAAAGTCCAATTCAGTACATACCTCCCTCTATAGCAGCGGCTCTCAACCTTCCTAAAGCTGCAACCCTTGAATACAGTTTTTTCTTGTTGTAGTGACCCCCAGTCATAAAATTATTTCATTGCGACATCATAACTGTAATTTTGCTACTGTTATGCGTCGTAATGTAAATATCTGATATGCAGGATATCTGATATCCAACCCCTTGGGGGTCACCACCCACAGGTTGAGAACCACTGCTCTGCAGTAAGGACCCAGTGAAGAGTCCAGGGACACCCTCTGACAAGAGCAGACACACAAACCGTGCCATCTGTGAAACACAGTTTGACCCACAAAGTGAAAATAGTGCAGAGCGTTAATAGCAGTGTGGGATTTTCCAAGAAAACTTGTTTTGGGGTTGAAGTGGGAGTGGACCTCGTTCTCCAGTGGAGTAGCCAGATCACACAGCAAAGGCCAAAGTTAGCATCCTGATGCAGAAACCCAAGGGCTTTTCTTAAATAAGGGAAAGGAGGAGGAAGTGATTGGCAGCTCCACCGGGAAGATGGGAAGGGCTAGAGATGCTATCTAAGGAAGCTGGAAAATCCCAGAAGGATCAAAAGAGGGGTCAGGAGGTTCAGGCTGCAGGCTTCCCTGGCAGCCTTGGGCTTGCTGGGCATTGAATTGAAAGTGAATTAAGGAAAGGTGGCCCTGAGAAACTCAGAAACGCTTTCTCCTGTTCAGGAAAAAGTTACTTTAACTTGCCCGCGGTTCTTTTAGTGATGGGGCAAAGGGAGACATGAGGTTTAAAAACTTTGTGTGTGTCTGTGTGTCTATGTGTGTGTGTGTGTCTGTGTGTGTGATGCATATATATGAATGATAAAAATATATGGATGACCTCTCTCAAGTCTCAATTTCTCTATTAAGTGAGAACAGTAACACCTACCGCATCAGCATGTAAAGGAGCTAAGCAAATGAGATGTTTTTGAGGATAACAGGGTGTCCAGCAGAGCCCCACTCCAGGTCAGCATCTGGAGGCCTGGAAGCCACAGGCTGGCAAAGATGCTGGTGTCACAGGGTGCTCTCTGCTCTGCCTTGAAAGCCCACCTCTGGTCCACATGGTGGTGACCTGAGCTCTGTCCCCCCACCTGCCTCAGGTTACACGGCAGATCCATGAGCATGAGCAGGAGAACGAGTTGCGGGAACAGATGTCAGGTTATAAGCGGATGCGGCGCCAGCACCAGAAGCAGCTGATCGCCCTGGAGAACAAGCTGAAGGCAGAGATGGATGAGCACCGTCTCAAGCTCCAGAAGGAGGTGGAGACGCATGCCAACAACTCATCCATTGAGCTGGAGAAGCTAGCCAAGAAGCAGGTGGCTACCATAGAAAAGGAGGTCAGTGAATGGGAAGGCGGGGTGCCCTCGGGTGCTGCCACCCCTAGCCTGTCTCAGCCAGTAGCAGTCATCAGGGGGGAGAAGGAGTAGCAGAGGAGCACAGTTGCTGGGTTTGGGGTCCTACCTGAAATCTCCATGGAGGATAGAATTAGCAGGTGATTTCAGTTGAGAGAATGGCTCTCCCCACAGCGGCCTGGGAACCAGTCAAGGGAAGCAGGATGCCACTGTCTTCAAGGGCCATGCATGGTTCATGTCTGTCCTGTGCCTGCCCCACCCCCCGTTTTCCTCAGATACCCCTTTTAGGGAGCACCGTCCCTGCTTGTGGCTGCCACACCACCAGATACCACCTGGGTCTTCTGAGGAAGGGTCTCTCTTCCTTATTCATGTCCTTAGCCAATTTAATTATTTCAGTTAATATTTTTGTAGTGCCGGGGATAGAGCCAGGGTCTCCTGCATGCTCACGTGAGATTCACTCTTGGACCCTGTAAACTAATTTGGAAAACATTCTCTCTAGGTGTGCTGGAATGTAATCTCAGGGATTTGCGTGCTGGAGCAGGGGGATTCCAAGTTCAAGGCCTTCATGGCTTATATCATGGTGGCCCTGTCACACTAAAAACGAAGAAAAAACATAAAATGATAAGACAAAGAATCAGGATACTGCCTTTATTACTATTAAATGTTTAATATTAGAAGGGAATGGTGGGTCAGGCATGGTGGCATATACCTATAATCCTACCATTGAAAAGATAGAGACAGGTGTATGGATGCCTGGGGCCCATTGGTGTAGCTAGGTAGCTAGTTTAGCCTAATTGGTAGTGAACCTCAGGCCAATGGGAGACCTTGTTTCTAAAAACAAAGTGATGTGGGGGGGGGTGGTCATGGAGAGGGGGTGACTCAGTAGATAAGAGCAATCACCATGCAAGCATGGAGAGCTGAGTTTGGGTCCCAGTGCCCCACATGGGCATGGTTGTATGCACACCCATAACTCCAGTGCTGTGGGGATGGAGACAAGATCAGGGCCTGCTGAGCACTAGCCTAGTTTCAGATTCAGCAAGAGACCTTGTCTGAAACCAGTAAGAGAGAGTGATAAAGGAGGACACACACCCAGTGTTGCCCTTGACCTCCACGAGTGTGCACACACAGACACAAGCATCCCCTCCTCCCCCTGCACGTACACCCCATTCACACACATGTACACATACATAAATAGATATGTATATGATAGGTAGGTAGGTAGGTAGATAGATGGATGGATGGATGGATAGATAGATAGACAGATAAATAGATGACAAGATAGGTGGGCTCCAAGGAACAACACCTGAGAGTGACCTACCACACATGTATGTGCATGTGCACATACAGACACATTTCCAGTACCCCTTCATATTTTCCATCACTGGGAATGTATTTTTAAGATGTAGAAGAACCCCAAAAGGCAAATCTTTAGATTGTCTTTCATTATATTTTCGGGGGGTGACATTTGGCACTCGTGGACAACCAAGTCCCGTGTGAAGCTTGGGCTGACCTTGGCCCCCTCTGTCATCCTCTCAGGCGAAGGTAGCCGCAGCGGATGAGAAGAAGTTTCAGCAGCAGATCCTGGCCCAGCAGAAGAAGGATTTGACAACTTTCTTAGAAAGTCAGAAGAAGCAGTACAAGATCTGTAAGGAAAAAATAAAAGAGGTAAAACCGCTTGCTCCCGTGGTCACCTGCCACACCTTGAGTTGGCCCAGAGCTTGAAATGGCTCATCTTGAGCTGCGTTCAGCATTTGAACCCAGTAGTTCTGACTTCTCGTTAGAGTCGTTAGAAAGCTTATTAAAAGCAGAGGACTCAATGCCCTCCATCCTGCCGTCCTCACTGGGCCCGGGGTAGAGTTTGACCATCCTGCCGTCCTCACTGGGCCCGGGGTAGAGTTTGAAAATGCACCTTTCTGATGAGTTCCCTAGGATACTGACATGGTGAGCCCATGGCTGCTGCATATCAGGAACCATTGGTCTAAGTTTTGATCATTCTTCCAGCCTGGTCTCCACACAGTCAGCCAAAGAAATAGTTTTAAACCGTTTTGAAATCTGTAGTGCCATGTCATCCTTTCAAAGTGCACCATCCTCCCCTTCTTCTCAGAGAAGGTTGAAGTTCTAAGGACCCCACATGGTCAACCAGCAGCCTCCCCTTCCTATCTCCTCTCACCTCTGCACCTCCCCACACCAGCCTACTCATGGCTCCTGCATCTTCCATGCTGCCCTTCAGTCCCTCAAATATAGCAAGCCCTCCATCCCCCCAGGCCTTTGCACATGGTGTTTCTTTACCCCACCTGCAGCTCTGAACAGTTCACTTCTCCTTGAAAGAGTTAGGATTGATTTACCGGAATCTTATCTTAAATATTACTTCCCCAGGGAAGCCTTTCCTAACCCCCTTGGCCAAGATACACGTCTTTCATCTTATGAAGCTAGAGTTTTTAATAATTATTCGAGGTACTTACTTAGCTGCTAAGACCCACAAGAGCAGAGACCATGTCTGGCGTTGTCCATGACTATGTATGCTGTACAAGTCTATTTGCTACATGAACAGACAGTTCTAGGGTGTTAGGTTCAAGAGTGCAGATGGACTTCAGAGAGTCCCCAGAGGAGCTGCACTTTCATCTGAGAGCTTAGCTTTCTTCATTCTCCTTTTTCCAGTATTGACAGGTGAATTTTCCCATGCTTCTGCATTTTCCCCTTCTCACATAAAGTTTAGGATTCCTTATCTGCAGGCTTCCTAGGAGTATTAAGGTTTAATAAAATGCAGTCTTGGGCACTGCCCTAGTGAAGCCATATGCTAGAGCTCACAAGCTGATTGGTGGGGGGACGGCACAGGGCCTAGTGAAGAACCAGGGAGCAGTAGGGTGGGGTCCTCAGGGGGATCTCAAGCCCTGCCCAGGTAAGACATTGCTGCAGCTGATCCATGCTGGCTGAATAGCAAGGGCCTCTGGCTCTCTAAGTTCTGGGAACTAGAGAGTAAAGCAATAGCCCAGTGAGGAAAAAGGTCTGTGTACTCTTCAGGTCTTTGTATTTTTCCTTTGTAATTTACAGGATATTGCTAGATCTTGGAAATTGCTTTGATTTTTTTTTTTT
>CAJQZJ010004765.1:675705-687608 GCA_907164525.1 Lophiomys imhausi
GTGTGTGTGTGTGTGTGTGTGTGTGTGTGTGTGTGTGTGTGTGTGTGTGTGAGAGAGAGAGAGAGAGAGAGAGAGAGAGAGAGAGAGAGAGAGAGAACTCAGTGGGTAAAGGCATTTGCCACCAGCCAAGCCTCATGACCCAGTCCCATCCTTGGTACCACATAGTACAATAGGAGAGACCACACACTCACAGTTTTCCTCTGACCTCTCTATTTGGACCTTTGGCAAGCATATGCAACCTCCCCACTGACACAAAATGATAAATAAATGGAAAAAAAATCAGTGATAGCCAGGTGATGGTGGCACACGCCTTTAATTCCAGTGCTTGGGAGGCAGAGGCAGGCAGATCTTTGTGAGTTCAAGGCCAGCCTGGTCTACAGAAGGAGTTCCAAGACAGCCCAGGGTATATAGAGTAACCCTTTGTTGAAAACAACAACAAAGACAAAAATAAACAAACAAAATCCCAACAAACAAACAAGTCAGTTAGCTACGTACTGTAACAAACCCGGAAGATGGGTTGTAATCAAATCGTCCTCAGCTCTGCTTCCTTCTAGAGGCCTAGGGCCAACCATTTCGGACGGCTTCCAGCCTTTGGAGGCTGCTTACATGCAACTGCAAAACTAGCAATGGTTGCTTCAACTTTGCTTACCCTCCCCCAGTCTGGTCTTGTCAATCCCTCTTTCCATGTCTCTCTTTCAGGACCCCTGGGATGACCTGGGAGCCACCCAGAAAATATCCACATTTTGAGACTATGGATTGGCAACCGGAATTCTACTTCCTCTTCTAAAGTCTTATCGTCCAAAGTAGCTCCAACCTGAGAAAAGCAGCCACTATATTCACGAGTTCAGCTGTTGCTACTTGCAAGCCACCGTCAAGAAGAGGCTAGGTTGTTGGCATTCCCTCATAGAAGTGGGAGAGGGGTTGTCATTGAAGGCCTCAACTGAGATCCAGCCAGTCCTCCCAGCCATTTGTAAGCAATTCTGCCCTAATTTGCAGGCATGCAGGCTGTAGGGTTAATTGAAGAGAGGTTCCAGTGTGGGCTTTTATGGGAACCAAACTTGCAGTGTGGCTGCTCTGGAGTCACTGACCCTCCCCAGATAAGCCTAACCAATTCATTGATTTCTGGAGGTTGAACTTCGGTGGCAGTTAAAAAACTTTTAAAGCCGGGCGGTGGTGGCACACGCCTTTAATCCCAGCACTTGGGAGGCAGAGGCAGGCGGATATTTGTGAGTTCGAGGCCAGCCTGGTCTACAAAGTGAGTCCAGGACAGCCAAGGATACACAGAGAAACCCTGTCTTGAAAAACCAAAAAAAAAAAAAACAAAAAAAAAACTTTTAAAACAGCAACAAAAGATAACGCAGGGAAGAAATCGGACTCATTTTAAGAAGTGCAAGGGGAACAGCACGGCCTCATCACTGGGAATTGCTAAGTCCTTCAAACGCGAAGCATTAGCTGCAAAATTAACGGGCACCATAACCCTGGCGCTTGGACCGCCCATCTCCGGCTCAGTCAATCAGAGGATGAGAGGGCGCGGCCTGGCTCGCGATTGGTCGAGCGGCGGCGATCGACTGCGCAAAGCGTCCTGGGTCCGCCGCACTCGGGACTCCGGCGCGTGTTTCCCCGCTCTCTCCGTCGCCATGCCTGCCGACATCAGCCAGTGGTCCGGCTCGCTGAGCCTGCAGGAGGTGGACGAGCGGCCCCAGCATGCGCTGCGGGTCGCCTACGCTGGGGTGGAGGTGGACGAGCTAGGCAAAGTGCTGACGCCCACTCAGGTACGGCTCAGGCCGACTGGCCGCGGCGGCGGGGCGAGGCCGGCCTTGCACCCTAGGCCCAGCGGCTCAGCCTTTGCAGGCCCTACTGCAAGACCGGAGCCCCACGGACAGCCGGAGGCCTCCTGTGTAACCTCTCTTAACGGCTGAGAGCTTGCCGTCGCCCCCAGCGAGCGGTCTGCACTTCGAACGGCTCCAGGGCCAGCGCTTTCCCATTCCCTATTTTTGCTTTTTTTTTTTTTTTTTTTTTTTGCGGGTGGGGGTGGGATGCTGACTCTCAAGAGCGGCCCCAAGCTCAGAGAAACTCTGTCTAACCTCTCTCCCCTTGAGTATTTAGAGTCCAGGATTTGAGATGGTGACCTGGGAGTACGGGCCAGTCTCCATTGTCCCAAACTTTGTACGTGTCCTTGGACGCTCTCATTTTCTGAGCTCTCGGATTTGTTCAGTGGAGGCAGATTACACCTCAGCTAGTCCCAAGTGGCCCCCTTGGCCACCATATTCAAAGGCATGGTGGTTCAGAACCCCAATATGGTTGTGGAGGGGGACCTGGTGCCACGGTTGGATTCCTGCCCAATCCCTTTCTGTTAATAGCTTGGGAAGTGTTGTCGAGGCTGGTGTGTGTGTGTGTGTGTGTGTGTGTGTGTGACTGACAGTGACATGTAGGGTCTCACTGTCACTGTCCTGGAATGGAACTCAGTATGTAGACCAGGCTGGCCTCGAACTCAACAGAGATCCTGCTTCTGCCTCCCAAGTGCTCAGGTTAAAGGAGTGAACCACCACATCTGGCTTTTTCTGGGTTTGTAACAGTTGTTTTATTTTTAATTATGTGTCAGTGTGTGGGTTTGTGTGAGTGAGAGCACGGGAGTTGTGGAGGTCAGAAGAGCCATCAGATCCCCTGGAGCTACCCCCCACCCCCACCCCACACAAGGGTGCTGGAAATGTCTTCGCAAGAGTTCTTAATGGCTGAGCCGTCTCTCCAGCACTAAACTTCCAGCTTTTAGTAGAGGCCATAATCAGGAACTTGCATTAATCTGATGTTGAAGACATGGGTGGAAATACAAGAAACTATTTTTGTCTCCTTAACAAAAGAAGTTTTAAAAACTAATCCTCATGTTTTACCTTTTAGGAATGTAGGGTTGCAAATTGCTTAGTTTTGAGAGCACTTCTGGATTTTTTAAACCCCAAACTGGTTCCTTCCTGACAGGTTAAGAACAGACCCAGCAGCATTTCATGGGATGGCCTCGACCCAGGGAAACTCTACACCTTGGTCCTCACAGACCCCGATGCTCCTAGCAGGAAGGACCCCAAATTCAGGTAGGTTGGGGAAAAGATGGGGTCATCCCGATGTGGCCTATCTGGTCCCAGTCCCTTGCTAGACAGGATCACAGATCTTCGGGGGTTACAGCATGGTTTGTAGTGCTGGAGGGATGCCCAGGGCCTCATGCATGAAAACAGAGACCATGTGAGCCACACCCTGAGCCCCATGCAGCCCTCTCACTTGTTGGTGCCCCTCGCAGCACAGCATGGAGACCGCGCTGGTGTACACCCACCCTCTGGTGCTCACGGCTGCTTATTCTCTCTCTCTCTCTCTCTAGGGAGTGGCACCATTTTCTGGTGGTCAACATGAAGGGTAATGACATCAGCAGTGGCACTGTCCTCTCCGATTATGTGGGCTCTGGGCCCCCCAGTGGCACAGGTCTGTTAAGGCTGCTTTTGGGGAAGGGAGCGGGCTGGGTGAGTGTTCGGATGGCTGCCACAGGCCCCCTTTGTTTCCAAGCCTTACCCTAAGGGAGATGGAAGCCCTGGTTGCTTTCCCCTTCCAGTAAGTCTTTTCAGGTGCAGTCAGTCTGTAGTATTATAGCGTTTGTTATGATGCAGTGAGCTCTCTGTAGAACCACATCTTGGACTCCTAGAGAGATGTATCCATATATGATTTTTGGTGGTCCCAAAAAAACCCAAAGCCAGGGCCTCAGACACCAGAGGCAAACTCTGTTTCTGGGCTGTCAGGTGCTCAGGAGCACAGAGAGCAAGCAGGGCTGTATGTGGGGCAGACAAAGTTGAGCCCCCCTGTTTTCTGTCTAATCTCCACCTTGTGTGATCTTGGGGGTTTCTGATCCTGTAAACAGGGAGTAAACACTATTTTCATTCAAATGACAAAGATTGCCTCTTATATGTCTTTATAGCTCTTCCTTTCTCTACAAAATGTGTTGGGTACCATAGTTGAAAAGATTTGGAAGACTGTAGTGAGCCACATGGTACACACTCTCTGTCACACATACACTGTTAAACACGCACACTCCATCACACATACACTTTGTCACACCCACATACACTGTCACACACTCACACACACACAGTCACACAGTCTCATACTCTTTGTCACACACACTATGACACACACACATTGTGTTTTGTATTTACCTGTGAGAGTCAATGAGAATCAACTCTGACATTGAAATTGTCCAAGTCACATGCTGGTGGAAGACACAGTTACTGCCTGTTGCACTGTGTTCCCATTCACTGGAACAAGGCCACAGCAATGATGGCTGATGCATGGAATGGGAACTTTTGTGCATTGTCCCACCCTGAGAACTGGCTGGAATAATGAGTACCCGATAAGGTCAAGGACCATTGCTCATGACTCACATTGTGTCCTTAGGCCCAGCAGCTTCCAGATGGTGTAAAGGCCTCTCTAGTGTTCATAACAGGACAGAGAAGAGACAAGTTTCCTAGGGACTGTAGGGTTCTCCAGGGCACCTACAAAAGCAGGTGATTTAATTATAGGCAGGAGACACTGGGGACTAAGCAATTCTCTGGACTTCGAGCTCTGCTCTGCTTTGAAGAATAAAACCCCAGCCTCTCTGAAGTGTTTGGAAGGTGTAGCTTTTGTAATAAACTGAGTTGGAAGGTTTCAGGCAGTGGATTTGAGGCACACACATCTGGATACCCCAGGAAGATGGAGGCTCTTCCTGTCACCCCAAAGGTCTTAGATGTGGCCTTGTTCCTGTCACTACTCTGGTGCTCAGCATTTTCTGACACCTGCCTCCATGGGACTCTTTGGTCACCACATTCCTGTGGGCAGAGTATGCTAGGTGTGTTATCTGTTGAGTGGCCTCAGTGTGAGGTCACCGGGTTCTGGCTCGCATTACTAATTCATTTCCTTCCATTACTTAGTATTCCCTATGCCAGTGTGCTTCACAGTTCAGTCCTTCCTTCGCGGGACCCTTTGAGCTGTGGCTAGGATGTGGGTGTTATGAGTAGAGTCACTGTGTGGAGGGGTTCCCACTGCTCTGGGGTCTAGGAGTTGCTCTGAAGTTCTCCAAAATGGATGTTTTACACTCTGATCAGCTTTATGAGGTTTTTCTGGGTCTATGTGAAATCCTGCAGCTCCCTGACAGGTCACCAGTGCTTTTGTGATGGGTGGGGTACTGTGGCTTCCTCTTCCTCTTAGGGTCGGTCGATGGCCATCATACATACATACAGCTTTTTTTTTTTTTTTTAATGTATGTACATTGGTGTTTTGGCTGCATGTATGTCTGTGTGAGGGTGTCGGATCCCCTGGAGCAGGAGTTGCAGACACTTGTGAGCTGCCATGTGGTTGCTGGGAACTGAACCCATGTCCTCTGGAAGAGTAGCCAGTGTTCATAATCACTGAGCCATCTCTCCAGCACCGCAAATAGCTTTTTAAGAATGTGGTTAATACCATATATTTTGATGTAATTTCTTGTAACCCAGGTTTGCCTTGAACTTGGGGTGTAGCTGAGAATGTTGCTGAACTTCTGATCAAGTGCTGGAGTGTGCACCACTACACTGTTTTTGTTGTGCTGTGTAGAAAACCAGGCTGAGGATTTGTGCGAGTTAGGAAGAGTATTCCCAGCTGGGATGGATCCCCACCGCCACACTTCCATCCGGCTGATGCTTGCCTCTCCCTGCAGGCCTCCACCGCTATGTCTGGCTGGTGTACGAACAGGACAAGCAACTGAACTGTGATGAACCCATTCTCAGCAACAGGTCTGGAGACCACCGTGGCAAGTTCAAGGTGTCGGCCTTCCGCAAGAAATACCACCTGGGAGCCCCGGTGGCAGGCACATGCTACCAGGCAGAGTGGGATGACTACGTGCCCAAGCTGTACGAGCAGCTGTCTGGGAAGTAGGGGTGCTGGAGAGGCCAGCAGTCCTGGGAACACCCCCCCACACACACACACACATGCAGTATTGTCAAATTGTACAAAGCATGCCATTTCTCCCCCTTCCTACCCTCTCACAGGGAGTCCCAAGCTCTGCTAGGATAGAGATTTAAGGAGTCTTCCCAATGTCCATCCTTACCGTTCTGGATAGTGACATCCCAGTTTTCGCTTGATGAGGCTCCATCTGGGGGTGTTTGGTGCTCTGATGGAGTCGTTATATTGTTGATTTAAGAAGGGCAACTCTGAAGAAGAAGGAACTGCCAGGACCAGAGTGCAGGAAAGAGACTAGTGTTGTCTGCAAGTTGCTTAACAAGGAGATGGAGTCTAGAACCAGGCACAGTTAACAGCTTTTGAGGTGTGATTTTAGGGGCCCGTCCCCCACCTGAGATGACCCAAGGCTCCCATCTCAGCTAAGCCCTCACAGCTCAGGTTGGTCTGGTGGCTCTAAAGCAGGGCTGCTGTGGGGGCGTGGCCGTGGAGAGAGAGACCCTGGTGGGCCCATTGGTTCTCAGTGGTGTGAGCAGAAGTCCCTGGAGTTGCTGGGTGTGTTAATCCTGTTCATCATCAAATAAAAATAAAGGCATTAGATTCAGATGTCAGGTATTTTCCTTACGTGTCTGGGCTTCATGCATGGGCAGAGTCAAAAACCCTGAGCTAAGCAGCCATGTGACCTGCTGGCCACAAGGAGGGTTCTGCCATCCCCTCCCTCCAGATGCTTCTCAAGATCAGCTGGAGCAATGTTCCCAGAGAGTCAGGCATGGCAGCTGGCGATTGGTCCCAGCATAAGTGGATCTCTGAGATCTAGGCTAGCCTGGTGTACATAGGGAGATCTTGTCTCAAAAGAGAACAACAAAAAGCCATACTTTCAGGCTCAAGCTGACCTGGGAATAGGGGATTGGATTCATAATCTCAGCATCTGAGAGGTGGAGGCAGAAAGATCATGTGAGTTTGAGGTCAGTCTGGGTAACATTTAAAAGAAAAAAAAAAAGGCCAGAGAGATGATTCAGCAGGAAAAAGCACTTGTCATCAACTTGCATGTCCTGAGTTCAAACCCTAGGACCCCGGTGGAGAGAACTAACTACTGCAAGTTGTAATTTTACTTCAGTACTTGCACCATGGCACGTGGACGCCCAAACACAAACGTAATTTTAGAAGAAAAAATAAAAGGGTCTCTGACACACTCTTCTGCTCTTCAGGGCACCTTCATGTGCATGTTGTGTTACTACAGTAACACACTCCTGTATGAATGTAAATAATAGAGTAAGATTAAAAAATGGTAGGGGGCAAGGCGTGGTGTCACACGCCTTTAATCCCAGCACTAAGGCAGAGGCAGGCGGATCTCTGAGTTTGAGGTCAGCCTGGTCTACAGAGTGAGTCCAGGACAGCCAGGGCTATTACACAGAGAAACCCTGTAAATGAATGAATGAATGAAAAATAGGCCTGTTTCAGGCCAGGAAGCACCTTAACTTTTGACAAGTCCTGCCTGCAAAAAGAAGGACACCTTCATTGCTTTTGTGCTCTTGTGACAGATCTGATCAGCAAGAGAAGAGTTTATTTTAGCTCATAGTTGAACTTGTCACAGGAGAGAAAGTAGAGCTAGGTGGCCCAGGCTGTGGTGGTGGGACTGCCTGTCTTGTTGGCAGTTCCTGGCTTGGATTTTCTTCTAGAAGAAACAAAATATACATTATTTTTATATCCTTAAGAGATAAGTCTTGGTATGAACACTAGTAAACACTGGTAGGAACTTAACAAAATTAAAATGTTTCGTGTCTGTGTGTGTATGTGAATATGTGCAGGTACCTGTGGAATCCAGAAAAGGGCATCAAATCCTTGAGCAACCTAACGTGGTTGTGGGCAACAGATCTCAGGTTCTCTGCACGCTCCTAACTGCCGAGCCTTCTCTCCAGCCTGTTCCTTAAAGTTAAAAAAGTATATCATCTATGTAGTGCAGATGTACACACGAGTGCACATGAACACTCACATGTACACTATAGCACATGTGAAAGAGTGGGAGGTTCTACCTGTGAGTCCTGGAGATCGAACAAATTGTCAGCTTGACTGCAAGCGCCTTTATTCACTGAGCCATGCCGCCGACCCTCGGCAGCTATTTTCCAAGCACACTACTTCATGCAATAGGTCTTCAGTTAGGGTGCTGTAGTTCATATTTTGAATAAGTACTTCATTTTACAGACGTTCAGACCACTGTGTGATGGTGTTTATTTCCATTTACTTGCTGTTAAGAGTGGTGCTTAGCCAGCACCCTTCACACATGCAGGGAATACTTCGGCAAGTTTCGTTTCTGGGGGATTTCCTGGGGTTGCAGCAGTACGTCCGCGGCTGTGTATCTTTTTAGTTCTGATGTATGCAAGCTAGCGCCCAGGAGGACTGTCAGTGCTGGGCGCGTCCCCTCCACACCCAGGCCAGTTTTATGAGCTTTTAGCAGTGTGACTTGGTACTTAGGTGTTTAAAATCATGTACTGGCTTTTTCTCTTGCACCGTTTTTCATGTGTTCTTTCAACTAATTGCAAGACATTAGATTTTGTGAAAGTGATAATCAGGGTGAAGTAGGAACTACAGACTCCTTTGTTCCCTTGTCTGAACGGATGTAGAGCAGGGCCAGCAAGAGGGACGGAGGGCTTAGTGAGTAAACTCACTGTCACCCCAGGGACCCACACGGAAGGGAAGAACTGACTCCCCAAACTTTTCCTCTGAGCCCCATGTATGAGGCATGGCACATGTGGGTGTGCATACATACACAAAATAAATGTAATAAATGGGGGGTTATTAGCACTGGCACCCACACAGTGCCACCACCAGCTCACCGACACCCTCTTCTGGTCTACAGGCATACATGGCGACAAAGAACCTGTATACATAACAAATGTTACATAGAAGCTACTTGGTGGTGCACTCAGGAGGCAGAGGCAGATGTAACTCTGCAAGTTTGAGCTCTATAGAGCGAGCTCCGGGACAGCTAAGGCACACAGAGAAACCCTGTCTGGAAAAACAAACAAAACAATGTGATAACAATTAAGCTGAATCTGATTGACATACAAGGACAAACTCCAGAAGGTCCAGGCGCTCTCTGTCTGCAGTGTTTCTAGGACTGTAAGGGTGTGGGATGAACACAGAACTGGGTGGAGAGAGCAGAGGGCTGTCTCTAACTAGACTGAATCTGCTCCTGCTTGTGAGCTGTGAAATCAGATAGGTCTCAAACAAGGCCCCATGTTGCCACCAACCATCGCCTGAGCTTTTCATTAGTCAAATGTTAGGGTGGTATTCCATGGCATGGTAAGCATTCCCAGATGCCCGACCCTGTTGCCCTGTGCCTGTGGTGGCATGGCGCATCACAGTGGAACCGTCGGACAGAGAAAGTCTATTGGTCCATGGCAGCCAGGAAGCAGAAAGGAGGGTCTCAAGATCCTGTCCAAGAGCACCCCCACAAGGACTGAACTTCCTTTTGGTAAGCCCGAACACCTCATGGTTTCAGTCACCTGCTGACAGGCCCACACACTGGGACCTAGAGGTCAGCACACAGGACTTCAAGAGGCACTCCGATCAGCCCATCACCTATCTTCCAGGCCCGCTCCAACATTACTTACTTTCTTTTGTCTCTGTCTCCCTCTCCTTTTCCCTTCCTCCCTCCATCTCTCTGAGACAGGGTCTCTGTAGCTCTGGCTGTCCTGGAACTCACTCTGTAGACCAGGCTGGCCTCAAATTCAAGAGATCCACCTGCCTCTGCCTCTCGAGTGCTGGGATCAAAGGCTCATGTCACCATGTCAGGCTCCTCCAACATTTTCAATGTGCTAACCATTAAACGAACGGGCTCAGCGACCTGAGAAGTTGGATGGCTGTTATCATGTGCTTTATGGAGGAGTCAAGACAGGTTAATACCTATTTGTAATTTTACACTTGTCAGATTTACTTTGTCACAATGAAACTGACAGGTGACATTTGTACTTGGTAACTCATCCTCTTTTAGGATCCAAGAATCATCCTCAGGTCCTGGATCAAAAGAACAGTGATAGAGTGCTTATGTAGCAGGCAGGAGGCTGAACCTAGTCTCCAGCCCTGCAGAATACGGAGCCTGGCTAAGCAGGTCTGAGCAGCCCAGCACTCAGGGCAGTAGGATGACACAAACAGGGCTGGGTGTGATGGCACATGCCTTTAATCCTAGCACTTTAGAGAGGTGGGGGTGGAGCAGAGGCAGAAGGATCTCTGTGAGTTCAAGGCTAACCTGGTCTATATTGTGAGCTCCAGAAAACAACCCAAGTGGAAAAAAAGAAAAAGGAGACAGTAACAAAGCAAAATCCAATTTTCAATATGTACCGTTCTAGGTGTGAGATTGTCCTGACACCAAAATCATGTCCCGGAAGTTGTATTTTTACTATATAATTACTCCAGTGGAAGGAAACCAGGAGGGCACAGTCTGCGCTACAGTGGGACAGTTTCCCATGAGGAATGGCATGCTCCCGTGGTCCCCTCCACAGCTTGCTCTTCTTTGCGGGGGTCCATTCCTCTTGCCTGTGATCCCCTGTGGCTCTGCATAGTGTGTGTGCCTTGCGCTTCTCTGGCCAGGGCCACTGGCTAGGCGTGTTTCTATGGCTTGGCTGATCTGGACCCGCCGAGCATGTCAAACAGCTCAAGCTCACCTCCATCTCGGTCCAGGAGAAGAAACCGGCAGATTGGGCTTTACCTCAGCATCCTTCTCGGAGGAGCAACCAAAGCTCTGGAGCTTAGTTCCTGGAGGGCCCAGCCCTCAGGGTCACCCCCAGCAGCACCTGGAAGAGAAATCCTGCTACAAGAATACAGCCAGGCGATGTGACGAACACTTTTATTTACAAATATAATTAAAAGCCCTGACAGTTAATCATGCTCTTCCTTGGAACCTGAAAAATGTTTGTTTTTTTTTTTAGTTGTTTTTTTTTTTAAGGTGCATGCAAAAGGAGTAAAGCCATTTTTCTTCATCATTTTTTATTGTAAGAAAATACACAGTTTGAAAGGATGAATAATGCAATATTTATGACCAAAGATAGGGGGCATGGGTAGGGGAAGGAGAAATAAACAGAGATGATGGGACAGAGAAGACATTGAACTCCAGAGACTGACCTGGAAACTGCGGGGGAGGTGGGCATGGGGTGTGGGGAGGAACAGGAGGAGGAAGTAAAAAAATTTTGATCAGAGAAACAGTTAAAATACAATATGAAAATAAGCAATTCCTCTCCTTAGATTCCCTCTATACACAAAATACATGATTTGCCAAAGCCCAATTTTGTGCTACTGGGATTCTGTGAGCTCCTTAAGTGTATTCGCACCATCTGCAAAGCAGAGGATGCCGGGATACAGTAGACCAGGCTGTCGGCAAGGCAAACTCTTGCCGGCAGGTTCTTAAAAATCACAAGATCTCTTCACCCCACCCACCCACCCCGGCCCCAAAATAGTAATAATATGTTACCACTTCATATGTACATCACAATTAGTTCCTGTAAAATGTATCAAATTTTCAATCTTTAATAAAACTTTGTTTTTTTTAATTCCTGATGAATAAATACCAAAAAAATAAAATAAAATAAAGTTATGCAGCAGCTGGTTAAGGTGTAAGGCTGCGGATTTTGTGTCTCTCTCCCCCTTGGCATGTATTACGCCTTTTTTTCTTTCTTTAGGTGTTTGCTTGTTTGTTTTTGCTTTACTTTCACTGGTTGCTGACAATGAGGGATTGTTGAAAGCAATATTCATCTGTGTTCCATCGCTGTCTGTTGGTTGACAGACCCTGAAACCACCTCCAAGGTTTTCACCAGAACATCCGTGAGCCACATCGGTCCTACGATGTGGATGGTGGACGTTAGGGACGGCCGGGTCTTGGCCAGCACTGAAAGCTGACATGGGGGAGGAAAGGGCCCCTGATGGAGTAAGAGTGAACAGGCACTAGTGATACAATGTCAGGAGAG
>CAJQZJ010004765.1:702608-720546 GCA_907164525.1 Lophiomys imhausi
CCCAAATGTCATCCAATCATGAGATAGAAAACCTGTTTCTTTGTCTGAGTCTCTATATTAACCCTGTGCTTTCTGGGCTCAGGACTCCAACCTTAACTGCTGTGTCAGTGACAATTGTGAGTCTAAGCTCGAGCTTGAATAAACATCCCCTGTGCACTTGCATCGGAGAGGGCTCCTTGGTGGTCTCTGGGGGCCTTGTGAACTGGGCAGAACAGTTTGTCAGCCTGTGGGTCCAGCTGGGGCTCCAGGAGATCTGGCTGTGGGTAGTTCCCATGAACAAGTGAGGAACCTTAGGATTGTTTTGATTGCTGAGTGATGTGGGAAGTTCACTGATGTGATTGGTCAGCAGGGCAGCTTCCTTCCAGAGTACCAGCTCTGTGTTCAAAGGGTTTCAAGGAAGGCTTAGAGGAAATCATAGCTCTGTGTTCTAAGGCAAGGCTGTGGTCAGCAAGCAGGGCTGCCATTGTGAGGCACAGAGGGTCTGAGAGTGGTGACCTCAGGGCACACAGGAGCTGGCTGCTGGCCAAGGACCCAGACCAAGATGTGATTTGAAAGTTGCCCTCTGACTGGTCTCCTAGATTCTCACTTCTTAAGATTACTGTGTGTGTGTGTGTGTGTGTGTGTGTGTGTGTGTGTGTGTGTGTGTTCCCTTAATAATCTCAAAGCTGCTGAGAACACACCCCCTACTCTCATTGGCACATTTGAAAAAATTCCTTGAAAAGAGTAATGAAGTGTATGTTTCTTTTTGAGACAGTATGTTATATAGCCCATGCTGTCCTTAAATTGCCTACATAGTCTAGACTGGCCTAGAACTCTTGTTCTTTCTTGTGTTTAGTTGGTTGTCCAGACACCAGACAGCTCAGCTCTGTCCTGAGCTCAGTCCTCAGCCTCAGTTTACCCCTTAGACCAGGAATTCTCAACTTGTGGGTTGTGACCCTTCAGGGTGTCGCATATCAGATATCCTGCATATTAAATATTTACATTACAATTCCTAACAATAACAAAATTACAGTTATGAAGTAGCAACGAAAATAATTTTATGGTTGGGGGGGCCACTACAACGTGAGAGTCACAGTGTTAGGAATGTTGAGAACCGCTGCTCTAGACAAACTCTTGGGAGGCCCTGGGTCACTAGAGGATCTAGCACTGTCACAACCAAACTGCTGAGTCACAGATATGAAGAGGTGACAAGTCTATGTTGTCTTAAGGTTCACATTTTTTTTGGTAATTATCACACAGCAAAGGGACCACTGCAGCTTGAAGCCTGATTACTTCCAGGCCAGTACCTCCACAGAAGGATGGCATCTATATCCCAACACCCCTCAACTCTTGTGGACTGAATTATGGCCCACAGCTCAGGCTGCCTGCTTGTCATTCTTCTTTAGAAATTTTCCTTTAAACAAGGTCTTACTATGTAGCCTTGGCTAGCCTCTAGTTCACTGTGTAGAACAGGCTGGCCTTGAACTCATAGAGCTCCATCTGCTTCTGACTCTCAGATTAAAGGTGTGTGCCACCATTCCTGGCTTCTTCGGGTTTTTAAAGTTTCATTTATTTATTTATTTATTTATTTGTTTGTGTGTTTGTTTGTTTGAGGGGAGCAGGGGACAGCCTGACACAGCTAGCTCTGTGGTTTTACCGTATGGGACCTAACAGTCAAACACAGGTTAGCAGGTTTGGCAGCCTTTATCCACTGAGCCATCTTGCTGGCCCTTGTTTTGGATTTTTTGAGAGGCAGAGTCTTGCTATCTATCCCAGGCTGACCTAGAAGTCACAATCCTCCTGCCTCAGCCTCCTGATTGCTGTGATTACAAATATGGAGCACTGGGCCAGGGCCCTGGTTAAACCACTGTGTAGTGAAATGTATCGTGAAGCCTTTGTGTCTGGCTTTGGGTGAAATGTTTCAACACGACCTTTGCTACATGAGGCCTTGCAGCTACACTAGAGGCTGAGAAATTGTTTGAGACTGTTTGAACCTTGAAGAAATGTTGTCTCTTTAGAGAATCTGCACTTGGTGCTACGTGAGAGCTCGCAGTGGCACTGACCTTGGTCCTTAGACACTCCTGGCAAACCTGGAGTTCTTACTTTTGATTGTGGCTAGCCATGGTCAAAAGGAACTGAGATTCGTATAGGTTGTCTGCTCTCACAGGCAGCAGAGGCAAGATAACTTTGGTAGTTGGAACATTTCCCAGGCCCAATTAACCTTGTATGATTTTTGAATAAATAACTGGAGTGAGCTAGCTAGTTGTTGTCAATCATTCACAAGGAGGCTGAACCCCTCTGCTCCTTCGGGAAATGAAGGCTTAGCATCTTGGTGAGCTTCTCTCTTTACTGCTGCACCTGTGACCAACATCACTCAACACCCCCACCCCCCCCCACCCCCCGCTGACCACGTCTAGCTATCTGCCTGCCTTTACAGCGTTGTTGTGTAGGAACCATATCCACACCATTGCAGAAATCCCTCTCATCAGCTGAAGGAGCAAAACCGTGTGCCACATTGGTGAACACGTGCACAGAGGCGTGGCTAATAGAAATTGCCTACAATATCAGTCACTTAAAACAGACTCTGTCTCTACACAGCAAAACCTTTTGACTTTGCTAGAACGTTCTGTGTCCTCCAGAAATTAATCATCTGCAATTATGAAAACACAGCAACCTTGATTTACTGTGACCTCCCAGACTGGTTTCAACAGGAGAGGGGACACTGTACTTAATATCCATCCAGAAATTCAAGTTGAGTAAACAGAGACACTGGGACACACACAAGAGTGCCAAGTCAGATCCTTGGAGCAGTGACAAGGTCCTCTATTCAATGGACATGTGATTATTCCTTTCCTTTCTTTCTTTTGTTTTTTTGAGACAAACTTTTCTGTGTAACCCTGGCTGTCCCGGAACTTGATCTGTAGGTCAGGCTGGCCTTGAACTCAGAGATCTGCCTGTCTCTGTCTCCCAAGTGCTGGGATTAAAAGACATGTACCACTACCTCCCAGGCACATGTTATTTTACAGGGATCGATTTTTGTTCTTGTTAGCCTGCCCTGCAGTCAGATGCGTTCACTCATGGTCACGAGTTGCTTTAGAGACCAGTGGTTCTCAACCTTCCTAATACTGCCACCCTTTAATACAGTTCCTTATGTTGTGATGACCCCCAACCATAAAATTATTTTAGCTGCTGTTCATAACTGTAATTTTGCTATGAATCATAATGTAAATAGCTGACATGAAGGATATCTGATAGATGACCCCTAAGGGGTCACACACAACCCATGGGTTGAGTACTGCTGCTCTAGACACAAACATTTGGTGATGGGGGCAGTGGTCATTCCCATGTTTCACAGTGGGAGGAAGGTTATGGCAGAGAGATGGAAGATTTCCACTCACTCCTCTTTGGACGGCCTGGGGAGAGGACCAAACAGTTAAGAGTCCACCCTGCTTTTCTAGAGGTCCCAGCACCCACATCTGGGGCTAGTAGCCACCTGTAACTCCAGCTCCAGGGAGCCTGACACCCTGCTCTGTTCTGGCCTTCCTGGACACTTGGGACACTTGTGCACATACACACACACACACACACACACACACACACACACACACACACACATATTAAAAGTAAAATCTTTAGTTCTCTTAAGAGTCAGTTAGGCATGCCACGCTGTGTTCAGGAGGTCTCAGAGAACAACAGGTACAGGTGCATCATCTTAGGTAAAATTTTGGGTCGAATGTCAGCGTTAATGGCAAATGAAGTGTAGTCTCTTCATTTGAAATAACTACTTATGTTATTTCTCGTTTTCTTTCCCTGCCTCCCTTCCCCAGTCAAAGGGAATTTAAGAGACGTTATAGAGGCAGGCATAGTGGTTCACACCTTTAGTTCCAGCTCTCAGGAGGCAGAGGAAGGCAGCTCCGTGTGAGGCCAACCTGGTCTACAGAGTGAGTTCTAGGACAGCCAGAGCTGTGTAGTGAGACCCTGACTCAAAAAAGCAAATAGCAAAAAGAAACAAACAACTCCAATTTAGTACTGGGGATAGCTCCATGGTACAGGACTCCTCTGGCATCTGTGATGGCCTAGATTCTGTCTCTAGCATTGCACTTAATTAACTAATTAAAAATTCTAGTAGGCTCATGTATCCCAGGTTGGCCTTGAACTTGGTATGTAGCCAAGACGAACCCGACCTTCTGATCCTCCTACCCCCACCTGCAAAGTGCTGGAGTCACAGATGCCTGTTACACCTGGTTTAGGCAGTCCTGGGGATGGAAACCTGCATGTTGCCCAGGCTAAGCAAGCACTCTCCCTGCTGAGCTACACCCTTAGCCAGATGTGGGGGCTTGGTCTCTTCTCTGAAACACGTGGCACTTCCTGGGATGTGGGGAAAGGCTTGGCTTGCACATAGCTGCTGGAGTTAATCTTTTTAGAGGACAATTTGGTGAGATCTATGCAAACTTCCCACTTGCTTGCTTGTACCCAGTATCATCTAATCTGAGAATGTAACCATGCCACACTGTGACATACATGTTTGGTTTTTGTCCCATTTCCTGGCACACAATTCCTGAGATCACTGGGCTCTCCTTGTGACAAGTTCTTTTTGTTTTGTAATTGAGTTGGCTAACTGGGTAAATTTAGGATGAAAGTCAGTCCCCAGAGAGATCAAAGGAATGTTAAAGGGTGGGGACTTTCACCCGAAAGCTCCCTGTGGAGGAGAGAGAAGGGGAAGGTAATCAATTCAATGCACAGGGAGGTTTCTGTTAAAAAAAAAAAAAAGCAGGGGCATAGTTCAGAGCAAACTGGACTTGGGTGGCAGTTAGGGAGTTCTGCACTTGTTCCCACATGCCTTGCCTTGTGTCTCTCAGGGTCATTGTTCCCTCTGTGACATTCTCTACAGTAGAGAAGTCATTCCAGTAGGGGTCTGTGCCACACTGTAGTGAACGAGCTGAGCCTGAAGAGGGGGCTGTGGGAAGGTCAGAAGCACTGGGAGGACCACCTCCACTTTAGTGGGTGCTGAAATCAGTCAGAGGCTGGGGGATATCCACCAGCGGCTAACGTCAGAGTCAGAATTGCACAGCATGAGTTACAGTCAGGTGTCTGCTTCAGGAGTGGTGGCTGGACTGGGTGGGGGAAGCTGTTACGGATGTGATCGTGTGGTGAGAATCTAGAAGGAGAAACTAAGTTGGGTTTTTTTCTTTGTTTGTTGTTTGCTTGTTTTTTTCCTCTACACACTTGGGAGTCCCCCACAAAGCCCCAGGAGGTAGAAACACCAGGCTACAATGTTTCTTCTACCACTGCTTAAATATCCGCTGAGGAAGGCACGAGGTATGACAATAAAGCTCCACTATGGAAAAGTTCACAGTCTTGACAAAACACCAGCTGGACTCATGCTGGAGGAAGACCCCAAATATGTTAAGTGAAAAAAGCAATTGGCAGAGTAACTGTCGCGTCGACCTCGACCAGCAAGTACGACGCAACTCGCAAAAGCTCTTCTCAAGCAGTTTATTCAGGTCCCTTGAAAACAGTCTTCCGAATGCCCGGGCAGACCCAACCCACAGGCTAAATACTATATGAACAGCCAATCAAGTAAAGCCACGTGGTGCTATCTTAGAGACCCACGTATGCGGAAGCAAGCCAGATCAGCGGTCTTAGCCAAATATGGACTTGTTTACCACCGAGAGCACTCACCATCGGGCTGGTGGAAGGCGGAAACTGGCGCCATCTTTAGGGCGCGGCACGTCACAGCTCTCTACAGTTCCTCCTTTTTTGTTTTTGAAAAATGTTGGTAGAAGTCCCTGGAAAGGCTTCGTAATCCCCATATCTGGGGATCTCACGGTGGGCCTGAGCCTGTAGGAGGGCGGTGCTCAAACTCTTACCCGACTCTGGGTCAGCCTCCCCACTCGGGGCTGCCCTGTCTTAGGTGGCCGAGACTTATCCGTCTACTCCGTCATTGACTTGCCAGACCCTAATATCCGTGGAATGAATACCTCAGTGGGCAGGGACTGTGTTCAGTGAAGATTTAAGGCTTCACGGCAGCGAGCCATGCCTGAGGGGACTGGCCCGCCTCAATGGTGACAAGGGCCTGTATAATCATGGCTGCATTACGCTTTTGTGTGGCTCTCATTTTGTAGATGCACCATAGGCAAACCAGAGAGGCTAGTATCATCAGTATCGCCAAAGAGCCTACGCCCGCCCACTCCTTAAGATGATCCATAGCCGCCTGTATCCAGGAAGTCAAACCATTAGCCAGGCTCAGATCCACCCGAGTGGAGTTGATGTGGATGATTGTCGCTCTCAGCTCTCTTATCTTATTTTCAAAATCAGCCGACCAATCCTGTAAGAGGAGCTTTGACAATTGTTTAGACAGATTAGCAGTCTTTGTTAAATTTTGATACCGCACTGAAGTAACACATAAACCGTGTATTTTTCATTCACACTCCAACTGTGCTAGTTGTCAAAGAGAATCAATCTGTTTTTGTATTAAATCTATGCGTTGATTAACTATCATAAGGTCTCCTTTGAGATGAGAATTCATAGAGGTCTGAGTATCCAATGCCTGTGCCACAGTGGCTGAGATGTTATTCAGGGCGTTGGCAGTCTGTATAGAACTAGACAAGGCAATAGCTGAGGCAGTAGCCCCCACAGCAGCAACAGTGATGGCAGTAACAATAGCTGCAGTGATGCCAAAATCTCTTTTAAGCCTGAATAGCATCATGGTATTAGGGGCCTCTACAGGAACTGGTACATATCGAGGCATTCTAGTCACCACAGCCACAGGAAAGGCTGTGGCATTCCAGTACAGGGCATAAAAGCATGTGTCCAGAGTGTATACTAACTTTTCTTCACCCAAGGATGCACTCCCATTACTTACAATCCACAGAAAAGGAGGCCAGAGACACACTGGCGAGGCTGAAAAGGTCTTATTGCGGTAAGAATGAAACGAAGAATTTCAAGTACCAGAGCCACTACCACTAGAAAAATCCAGATTGGTAGTGGACCCTAGGGAAAAACTACCTCTTTGATAAATTCCTCCCCCAAGCATACGTATAGGTCCCAAATCCATACAGCTACCATTTGCTCCACACAAAAGCCATAAATCAAAAGGATTGGTGGCAGTCTGCTGAGGATCCCTAGTAGATATATCAAGCATTCCTGTACAAGACTTATTCACTATATTACTAATCATGGGGCTAAAGGAAAAATAATCTTGATGAACCCAAACTGCTCTGCGCCCCTGACATCCAGTCCAGGGAAAAGGTCCTTCCTCTCCTGCGGATCCTCTACAAAAAGGTGCCCAGCGTGGCTGTTTGGGGGGGTCCGGGTCAGAGACTCGTGTGGGCCACCACCCCACAAGACGAGAACCATTGCTCAAAAACAAACCACCACCCCTACCCCCAAACCTCAGTTGTGGTAAAAAATCTGCTGACTGCTGAGACAATTTAATGAATGCATTTTGTATAATCTGACCTATTGAAGCTCATTAAAAAGCACAGACTACCCTTCAAGCTGACATTTCTATTACCCTCTATAGGGCTTCTCTGATCATCAAAGGGAAGGTAGGGTAAGCCTAAGCTTCTATTACTGCTAAATAAGCGTGGAAACACAGTTGCATCATGTCTGACCGGCATCAGCTTTGGGAATATCGACAGGATCCCCCATCTCGGCTCGGTCATTCCTGACATCATCACTGTTACTATCACCAGGATCCCTAGGAAGGTCATCATGACGAATCTTCCTCACAAGGCGGTCAGGTACCCACACTGGATCTTGTTGATCCTGAGGAAAAACACAAACAGATCCTCTCGCCCATGTTAGCACGGGGTCAGGCCCTCGCCAAGAGCCTGTCAAAATATCGTTCGGCTTCACCATGCCTTTAGGTGGACCATGGGAATCCTGATGTCTGTCCGCTGCTGAGCGGCCTTGAGCATCCAAATTTAAAAAATTTAAAGTAAATAAGGCTAAAGACATTCTCTCCTTGGGGGTACGGCCTTGGCCTATTCCCCTTTTCTGTTTTCATTAGCCCAATGGTTCCCTTTCTTACATTTTGGACATAACCCCGTCTGCCTGGGGCGTTGTATACTTCCTGTACTTTCTGTACTCCTTCTCTTGGGACACTGTCTTTTAAAGTGTCCCATCTTGTCACACTTAAAACAAACTCTTGGACTTTTTTAATCTTTTTTGGTTAACTGTACTATCGCGGCAGTAAGACCAGCATTAGTTAACGGCCCTCTAAATTTTTTATGTATTTTTATCTAGGCTTTTAGCCCTTTGTTCTTGTAAGGGGTGATAGCGGCTCTACGTTCTTTGGTGTATTGTTTATAGACCAACTGTTTTATTAGTGGCATAGCAGCATCCGGGTCATCAAAAATATTTTTTGTCGTGCCACAAAGTCTGAAAGGGGCTCCATGGGGCCCTGTAGAAGCTTAGTTAAGTTCCCACTCACCTCCCCTTTGTTAGGAAGGGATTTCCAAGCCTTGGTAGCTGTCTGGTTTATTTGTTCATAAACCTGATTGGGATATCCTGTCTGTTGGTTGGCAAATCTCTCCTGTCCAAGCAGTATATCTTTATCCCAGGCTGGATTTTTATTTTTTATTTTTTTGATTAATGGCTGTTTGTTCAGTGGCATACTCAATCAAGAAAGCTTTTTAGTTTAAGTATTGTCTTGGACTTAAGCAGGCGCGGGCCAGGCCACTCTAATTACTCGGGGTCATACAATGTCTGTTTAATGTTTTTACTTGAGTCAATGTAAAAGAAGTAGTAATGTCATAGGTACGAACCGACTCTGTAAGGGATTTAACTACTTTAAAATCAAGCGGTTCCTTGTGCCTGTTCCCTTGTGGATCTTGGTATACTGGATAGGCAAACTGTAATTCTGTTCTTACTTGTGTCCACATCCCCGGGCAGAAAGATCTCCCTACTTTCAGGGACTGAACAGGCTGATCTATCTGAATGGCTTCTGGGTATGGAGGGGGAGTTGAAGGCGCCGCGGCAATGGCTTTACTTACACCGACCGCCACCAACGTGGCTGAAGGCGCCGCGGTAACGGTTTTATTTACATTGACTGTCACGGTGTCTTTTTTTTTTTACCCTTTTTTTTTTAATAGCAGTCCTCTCCAACTGTTCTATTAGAGCGTGTAGCTCCCCTTCAGAATCCGTGCCCTCTGAGTCCTCAAAATCTCTAAAATCTCTAAGATCGGGATAGAGAGGGACCTTTTTTTTTGTTTCCCTTTTTACTGTCTGTCTGCTCAGATCTTTCCCCTTGTAGCAGTTCCAAGGCTGATTTTTCCTCCTTGACTGTTTTATATCATCTCTGATCTTTTAAACAACTTCTCACCATCTTTCAAACCGGTCTTACTCCATGCTTCAGAGTACCTTGCTTAAGCAAAATCCAAGTCCCTGCCTAATTTGTCCCAGCAGGATACCGTAAGATTTCCGGACACCGCAAACCACGGAACCACGGAGTCGCATTCGTTCAAAAATCTTTTTAGGGTTGACTTCTCAAGTTTCAATTTTCTAGTTAAAAGTAGCTCCTGAAGAGCCAGAAAAATTGGATGTGACTGAGACGATCCCGTGATTAAAAATTTACTTTCGGCTGGGCGGTGGTGGCGCACACCTTTAATCCCAGCATTTGGGAGGTAGAGGCAGGCGGATCTTTGCGAGTTCGAGGCCAGCCTGGTCTACAAATTGAGTCCAGGACAGCCAGGGCTATACAGAGAAACCCTGTCTCGAAAAGCCAAAAAAAAAAAAAATTTACTTTCGGTTCGCAGTTTCCCGTGAAACTTAACCTTTAGTTCGCAACTGTCCGCGAAATTTTACCTTTAGTTCGCAACTTCCGCGAAACTTTACCTTTAGTTCGCAATTTCCGCGAAACTTTATTGTCCCAATTTATCCCGGGACCTTACCAGTGCACTGCCCCTGACTGCAGGAG
Organism: Lophiomys imhausi; assembly: GCA_907164525.1. Taxonomy (NCBI): domain Eukaryota; kingdom Metazoa; phylum Chordata; class Mammalia; order Rodentia; family Muridae; genus Lophiomys; species Lophiomys imhausi. Next base: position 712,510 of record CAJQZJ010004765.1, read on the forward strand.
TTCTGAGTCTTTTCTGGTTCCCCGTACGGGCCACCACTTGTCGCGTCGACCTCGACCAGAAAGAACGACGCAACTCACAAAAGCTCTTCTCAAGCAGTTTATTCAGGTCCCTTGAAAACAGTCTTCTGAATAATCAGGCAGACCCAACCCACAGGCTAAATACTATATGAACAGCCAATCAGATAGTAAAGCCACATGCTTACAGGCCCACGTATGCGAAAACAAGCCAGATCAGCGGTCTTAACCAAATATGGACTTGTTCACCACTGAGAGCGCTCACCATCGGGCTGGTGAAAGGCGGAAACCAGCGCCATCTTTAGGGCGCGACACGTCACAGCTCTCTACAAGTAACAACAATGAATGGCAGGTAGGACCACCAAGAGGGCTGAGATGAAAAGGCTTGCAGCTAAATCTGGCTCAACCCCAGGCCCCATATGGTGGAAGACTAGAAGTGACTCTTGTGAACCGACCTGTGACCTCCACACTCAAGCTGTGGCTTGGAGCACAATTAGTTTCCAAAAGAGCAAGTTACCTACCATCTCTGAGTCCCTGGCCAGCCTTGTCTACAGAGTGAGTTCCAGAGCAGCCAGGCCGACACAGAGAAACCCTGTCTCAAAAACCCAACCAATCAACTAACCAACCAACCAACCAACTACATAATAAATAAATAAAATACAAAAATAAATTGCTTCTCTCAAGTATTTGGTCCTAGCAATGAAAAAACTAACAGGCTTTCTTTCTCACCCTTTGGAAGGAATCAATTAAGATGTGAGGTGTTATTTTAAGAAAGTAGTTGGGGCAAACAAATCAGGATTCAGGATTTGGGGGTGAAAGTCTCTACTCCTCACAGCTAACACCACACAGAAGTCCTTGTCTCCATGTTCAAGGACAGGAAGGCCTCCCTTGAGGTTATCCGGAGGAATTCTTGCATCATGTCCCCAGCTCCGAACAATGGATCAAGGACTTTACGATACATTTTAGTGTGATACATTTTAGATTATCAGAGTCTGGGCTGTGGGTGAGTCTTGCCTTTTCTCATGAGCTGTGCCCTTGAAAGAGAAGTTTAGTAACTCTTGGCCTGTCCTGGCTCCAATGGACAGCTGCGGCTATTGTCTGAACCGAAATCTCTAAAATTCTTTGGAGCTTCACGGTGTCTTGGCCGGATTGTTATCCTCTTAGATGGCCTAGCGGAGGGTTCCAAAGTCCACTCAGGACTGAGAGCTCCACCTGGTGACCAAGTTTGTAAGTAAGCTTGTCTGTTGGTTCCAGATCCAGAAAGCATGGAAATTTATTGTGTTTTTTATCTCTTTTCCCCTCCTCCCAGTCTCTTGATGGCTAGTCTTGGTTGTCAACTTGACACACCTCAAACCTAAGAAAAGGGAATTTCAACTAAGGAACTGCCACCATCCTACCCACGCGGGCACATCTGTGGTGCATTTTATTGGTTGCTAGTTGATTTAAGAAGGCCCAGCGGAGGCCGGGCGGTGGTGGCGCACGCCTTTAATCCCAGCACTTGGGAGGCAGAGGCAGGTGGATCTTTGTGAGTTCGAGGCCAACCTGGTCTACAAAGTGAGTCCAGGACAGCCAAGGATACACAGAGAAACCCTGTCTTGAAAAACCAAAAAAAAAAAAAAAAAAGGCCCAGCCCACTGTGGGCGGTGTCATCCCTAGAAGGTGGGCCTAAGCAAAGCCGATACACAGAGTTCCCTGGCTTTTGCTTCAAGTTCCTTCCTTGGCTTCTCTCAATGATGGACTTTAAAGTGTAAGCTGAAAGAAATTCTTTCCTCCCCAGTTTGTCTTTGGACCTAGTGTTTATCATAGCACCGAAAGAAAAACAGAGCAGTTTAGATCTGCAAGGTCTGATTTTCGTTACTTTGTTGTTTCCTTTCTGGTGTGTTTTTTAAGCTTCCGGAAATATATATTGAAAGTGTATCTTTTGTTGTTTTTTTAAAGGCTTATTTGTGTGTGTGTGTGTGTGTGTGTGTGTGTGTGTGTGTGTGTGTGTGTGTGTGTGTGTTCGCGAGCGCTCGCACGTGCCAGGAGGAGGTAAAATCTGATTTTCTGGGACTGGAATTACAGGGAGCTGGGAGCTGCCTGATTTGACTGCTGGAAAGCAAACTTAGGCTCCCTTTGGAAGAGTAATACTTGCTCTTAACCATGGAGTCCTGTCCTATCCAGTGTATTTTAATTATTTCTTGTACTGGGGCTTGAACCCAGAGCTTTGCAAATGCTACTAAGTTGCAACCGCAACCCTTTTAAAATTGTTAATTTGTTTTTTTTTTTTGTTGTTCTTTTTTTTTTTTTTTTTTTGGTTTTTCGAGACAGGGTTTCTCTGTGTAGCCCTGGCTGTCCTGGACTCACTTTGTAGACCAGGCTGGCCTCGAACTCGCAAAGATCCGCCTGCCTCTGCCTTCTTTTTTTTTTTTAAGACAGAGTTTCTCTGTGTAATCCTGGCTGTCTAGGAACTCTGTAGACCAAGCTGGCCTTGAACTTTAGAGATCAGCCTGTCCTTGCCTCCTGAGTGCTGGAATTAAAGGCATGTGATACCACACCTGGCCTTTAAATTGTTATTTTGAATCAGGGCCTTGCAATGTTTGCAAGGCTGGCCCCAAACTTGGAATCCTCCTGCTTCAGTCTCCTCCTGCCTTGGCCTCCTGAGAATCTGGCGTTACAGATTCCGTAACTCCATCCCTCTACATCGGTATTGACCTTTGTATATTGATACAAAATTAAGATTATATTTGGCCACAATGATATTGACCCTTGTATATTGATGTAAAATTAAGATTGTATTGGGCTACATCGGTATTGATCTTTGTATATTGATACAAAATTAAGATTATATTTGGCCACATTGGTATTGATCTTTGTATATTGATACAAAATTAAGGGTAATGCTTCTTAAAGGTATTGTTCCTAGTAATACTTAAAAATTAAATGTCAAGTTTTGACCTCTTGCTACCAACTGACATAAACTGTTTAGGATTAATTAAGAAATGGAAACTTGCCGGGCGGTGGTGGCGCACGCCTTTAATCCCAGCACTTGGGAGGCAGAGGCAGGCGATCTTTGTGAGTTCGAGGCCAGCCTGGTCTACAAAGTGAGTCCAGGACAGCCAGGGCTACACAGAGAAACCCTGTCTCGAAAAAACCAAAAAAAAAAAAAAAAAGAAACGGAAACTAATAGTCATGAAAACGTGTCATTTTGTTAGTTACTATGACAGTCTATCACAGTTATTTTCTAAGCTACTCAGAAATCAAGTTGCTAAGAGACAAGCAATATTTGCTTATCTAAATATAAGAGATAGATAGGGCATCTTCAAAAACCTCAAGATATCTGCAGAATATGGCATTCAAAGATGTTTTCTTAACTTAAGATTTTTTGATATCGAGACATGTCAGCTCCTGACAGCACCCCCTATTCTACTCCAAGGAGAGGATGAGCATCAAAGAATCTCCAGTGGGAGATGATTGAATTGGTGGTAAGCCTTTCTCTTAGCAAGAAAAACCCCTTGCTTCAACTGTAGACAGACTTCTGTCCAAAAAGGACAAAACTTGGAAGCAGATAAGTCGACAGCCTAGCTCTGCCAAGACAGGGTAGGTAAGTCCTTCATAATTCCTGCTCTACAATCAATGTCTGTCAGAGAAACGGGGCCAAATGGCTGAAGATTGATGCTGTAATGTATGGAGAGAAAATGAGAACTGTCCAGGCAGCCACTGGTATGTCATTTCTTAGTTTTGGAAGCTGCAGGCCCTGCACTTCCTATATAATCAGATATATTTATCCCTCTCAGGTCTCTGAGGTGGTTGAAGAATAGATAGCTAGAGTCTCATAGTTAAATTTTGAGTTGTTTAGGAATCAAGAGGGTGTTCTGGATCTAAGAAGATATTTTTAAAATTGTGAGGCAAGTTAGTATGAAAGCTGAGTTAGATATAGAACTTTAAACTCATGGAGATAGTTAGATAGTAGAATGTTAAAGTCAGGTGCCAAATACATATGGACTGGACATTGGGAATGTATGCTAAGCCATATAACTCTTATAATTGTGGCCTATTTATTTCTGTTGTTTTGTATTGTAGTTATAGTTATAAGAAAAAGAACCATTTTTTGGACTGAAAGGAAGAGCTGTTGGGGGGAAAAATAAATACCTTAAACTAAAAAAAAAAAACAAAAGAAGGGAAGAGGATGGGGGGTTGAGGGGGAGGAGGGTGGAAGGGTGAGTCTGGAGGGGGGAGTAGGGAGGGGATTGTGATTGAGATGTAACTTGAAGAAATAAAAAGTAAATTATTTAAAAAAAAAAGAAACAGAAAAAAACCTTTTATATATCATTGCAAAATATGTATGTTGCAAGATTTTATAAATCCTTTGTGTATTTTGCATCCAGAAAAAAAAAAGACAAGAGTTTCTCTGTGTAATCCTGGCTGTCTAGGAACTCTGTAGACCAAGCTGGCCTTGAATTTTAGAGATCAGCCTGTCCTTGCCTCCTGAGTGCTGGAATTAAAGGCATGTGATATCACACCTGGCCTTTAAATTGTTATTTTGAATCAGGGCCTTGCAATGTTTGCAAGGCTGGTCCCAAACTTGGAATCCTCCTGCTTCAGCCTCCTCCTGCCTTGGCCTCCTGAGAATCTGGCGTTACAGATTCCGTAACTCCATCCCTCTAGCCCCAATAGCTTTGACAACGACTAAATGTGCATGCTTTTTTTGTTGTTTTTTTGAGACAGGGTTTCTCTGTTTAACAGCTCTGGCTGTCCTGGACTCGCTTTGTAGACCAGGCTGGCCTCGAACTTGCAAAGATCCACCTGCCTCTGCCTCCCAAGTGCTGGTATTAAAGGCGTGCGCCACAACCGCCCGGCTTAAATGTGCATGCTTTCCTGCCACGAGGCCACATAGCTTCCATAACAAGACCTTTCCACCCTGGACTTTAATAGCTAGTGTAAGACTGTAAAAATTAATGAATACAAGGTCTTCTCCTCCTTCATGAGACCCTGACCTCACCTCTTCAGGAGACATTCCACAGAACTCGGTCCTTGACAATATCTAAACTTCATAGCTGGCTGGTTTGCTTTCACTCCCCTCTGATCTCTCATCTTCACTCCCCACTTGCATCACCACCTAATTTAACATACTCTTTGTTCCTTAATCCCCACCTGTGGCTGTCGCCTGGTGGGCTAAAAAAAAGCTACTCCTTTGTGCCCCCCACCTTTTTTGTAGCAGCTTGTGTGCTTAAAAGGGCCTGAAAACCGTATTGGGGTGTTCACTCCTCTATGGAGGCAGTCTGTAAGGAGCCTGTAAGCAGTCAAAGAATGGCTGCAGGGAGTTTAGTAAAGTAATTTAAGTATTGGATTATAAGTAATAGCTTCTCGTTTAGCTGCAATGAGCCTCAGCCACAGCCCAAGCTGAGACCAGCTGTAGGAGAAAGATAAGTAGACAAGGAGTGCCACCATATGTGGATGACGTAGTAATTAGAATAATTAGCCCGCCTTATGCGGATATTATAATGAAGCCAGTAGAAAGTATAAAAACTGAAGGAGACAAGCAGTAAGCGGCGATCAGTCTTGTCACTGACGTCCTGCCTCTGTCTCTATGTTAGGTCTATGCCCCTTCCTCAGACCTTGTGCTGAGACCTCTCTCTCTATCCCTTGCCCATTCTTTCAGGCCTTGAACTGAGACTAGAACTGGGGCTTTTCCCCGAACATCGAAGCAGGGAAACAGAAGAGCCAAGGTCTTCGGACAGGTCGTATAGTGTGTGATGTGGGACTAACTATAGCATATGGTGGTTATACATGATAGTATTAGTTATTTTAGCATTAATGTGTGTTAAGTGTTTCTGTATAATTGATGCAGCTTATCCTGATCCTGTAGAAGTAGAGATATTTCATTTAGTATAAGTTGTAATTATTATTTAGTATAATAAATATCATAAAAACCAGCCTGCCTAATTGTATTCCATTTGACCTTATTGGGTGGCGAGTGCCGTCACCTGGTCACATGACTCCCTTCCACAGAGAAGGAGGTGTTGGGATTTGGATGACCAAACCGCGCTCCCGACACAGTCGAACCCCGGTGCGTCAGCTTAAATAAACCTCTTGTATATTACAACGAATCTCTGGGACTCTGGTGGTCTCTGGGCGTCAGCATTTCGGGGAGCCCCCTCGCGGGTTCAACACTAGCACCTGAGGCTGTCAGAGCAACAAATAACTACAGTCTCAGGTACTACTAGTGAAACTGAGGCAGGAGGATTATTTGAGCCCAAAAGTTTGAGGCCAATTTGGTGTAGGTACTTCCGCGCGCGCACACACACACACTTAAAAGTAAATATTTTAAAACATTTTAAAACAAAACCACAAAAATCCATTACTCGATAAGGAAATTTCAGACCCCATGGAGTTCATTTTACAAACATGGATGTGAGGCTGTAATGGTTTGGGAGTTTATTTCACCAATCTGTGGATCCATTTCTTCGTTTGTAGAATGGGGATGTAAACACTGAGTAGAGGTTGCTGAACTGGAAATGTTGGTGCCACCTACCCAGTGAGAGCATATTCTACTTTCTCGTTCCTGTCAGTTTTCCTATTACTGTAAACAGAATACCTGAGGTCAAATTCTGAGTTATGATGTAAAAGAAGCACTTTTTTTTTGGAGACAGGGTTTCTCTGTGTAGCCCTGGCTGCTCTGGACTCCCTTTGTAGACCAGGCTGGCCTCGAACTCACAGAGATCCACCTGCCCCTGCCTCCCGAGTGCTGGAACTAGAAGTGTGCGTCACCACCACCTGGCTTAGCCTATATTTCTTTCATTCTAAATACATTCATTTTACAATGATAATATTATCATGACTGTGAAACTTGCTAACCATGGCATAATGAAGCAAAACATGAAAGCAAAAAATATCTTATACATTTTGTTTGTAATGTGTAAAAAGAAATATTTTTGTTCCATTTTTTTAAATTTAAGGTGTATCTTCCCCCCCAACATCTCCCCCTTTTAGTCCAATAAAAGGCTCTTTTTCTTATAACAATAAATACAATGCAAAATAATAGGAACAATTAGGCAACAGTTGTGAAAATTATAAGGTATAACATACATTCCCGCCGGGCGGTGGTGGCACACGCCTTTAATCCCAGCACTTGGGAGGCAGAGGCAGGTGGATCTTTGCGAGTTCGAGGCCAGCCTAGTCTACAAAGCAAGTCCAGGACAGCCAGAGCTGTTAAACAGAGAAACCCTGTCTCGAAAAACCAAAAAAAAAAAAAAAAAACAAACATACATTCCCAATGTCCGATCCATACGTATTTGGCAACTAAATAATCTATTATCTATCTCGATGAGTTTAAAGTTCTATACCTTACTCATTTTTCATCCTAACTTGTCTTGTTTTTGAGATAGAGCCCCCAGTTTGTAGTTTTGGCTGACCTGGAATTCACTAGATAGACTAACAAACCTAACCAACCTAGGTCCTCTGCAATAACCACGAGCACCCTCGACCACTGAACCGTCTCTCCAGCCTTGGTCTTGGACTTCAAGCAGGGCCTTATGTACACAGGCTGGGTGTGAATTCACTATGGCTTTGCTTACCTGATCCTCTTACCTCCCTCTGCCAAATGCTGGGGTGACAGACATGAGCCACCACAGCCAGCTTTGTGTGCTACGTTTTTAATTAAGGGAGAGTTGTGTAAGGTAACCCATATCTTTAGCCCCAGCTCTCTGAAGGCAGAGGCAGACAGATCTCTTGCAGTCGGCTTGGTCTAAGTTATCATATGAGCAAGGGCTACATAGCGAGATGCTGTTTCAAAAACAAATGTATAATTAAAGGGGGGGGATGGCAAATGTCCCTTAAGAAGTTCAAATGTCAACTGTAGGAAAATTTCTTTCTCAAGACAGTCCTGAATATATTGTTTTTTAAATATCTCGTTTTTATTATTAATATTGGTGTGTGTTGCAGGGCTACACAGAAACCCTGTTTCAAAGAAAACCCTGAACATATATATGTATACACACACACACACACACACACACACACACACACACACACACACACACA
>CAJQZJ010004765.1:720556-754655 GCA_907164525.1 Lophiomys imhausi
ACACACACACACACACACACACACACACACACACACACACACACACAGAGAGAGAGAGGTAACAAATTCAAAAACACTAATTGTAATAAATTTTTCTAAGGGGAGGTGTTAGGCACTATCTGGGGCCTTTACTCAATATATAACAATTTTCATGTTGTTGAATAAGTAGACTTCTCCATTTTTTTTTTTTTTTTGGTTTTTCGAGACAGGGTTTCTCTGTATAACAGCTCTGGCTGTCCTAGACTCACTTTGTAGACCAGGCTGGCCTCGAACTCACAGAGATCCGCCTGCCTCTGCCTCCCAAGTGCTGGGATTAAAGGCGTGCACCACCACCGCCCGGCTTGACTTCTCCATTTTTAATCTTTAGCCTGCACATGCAGAAAACCTTGAGGCCTCATATAATTGGAGTCTAATTGCACACAACCAGCTGAGAGGTGTGACAGAACACTCAGTTGAAGGTCCAATGACCTTGCCTCTCTCCCCTTTCCTTGGGGGAACATTAACATTTAACAAGTCCAGATATAATTATTTTAAGCAGACATAGCTGAACTTCTGAAGATGGCAAATGTTGAATTTAGAAGACATTGTACAATACCATCTTCATACAAGGGGGTTGACTTTTGTCTGCTTTGTGGTGTCGGTGAGGAAGAGATCCCCTTGCCACAGGTAGCAAGCAGAGAGTTGGCCCTGATGGGTCATGAAAGCAGGAGAGCTGATCCTGCTTACCTCCCTTACCTGCTGCAGCACTCAGGAGAGCAGGTCCTGCAAGTGGAAGTTGCAGGCCCACAACCAGGGCTTTGAGTTGGCCCACCCCATGGATGAACTGCTGAAGTGCAGTGAAGAAGCCAGTTCCACAGACCCAAAACTACAGGATCTCCATGACAGGACAATAACAGCATATCTGAGAGGAGTCCCAGTGAAGTTCCAGTACTGACAAAGTAGCAGAAGCCAGAGGCCTCGTACCAAACCAAGGAGTCATTATAATGAATATTTGCAGCAAAAACGTGTGGACAAAAGGGAATATTGTGGGACACACTGAGACACACTACAGCTTCCACAATGAGATTTTTTTTTTAATGTAGGGGGAGGTTGCAAGGGTGGAGGGTCGGTTTGAGGGGAGGTGGGAGAGGAGAGGGAACAAGGTACATGATGTGGAATAAATAAAAATAAAAGTTTGAATACAAATTACATAGTGACACCATAAATTAATAATTATGTTTGTACATACTGTAAAAGCATTAGGCCATGTAAGTTTCCAGGTAACCTAAGGCAGCCTTTATAGCTTATGTAGCATGTAGGGTTTTTTGGTTGTTTTTTATTTTTTGAATCAATCATTTATGGAAGTTGTCTAGGTCTGCAAGATCATCAAAATTGAAAGTTCCAAACTACGGCAGCGGTGGCCATCATCATGGGAGTATTTTGGCCAGATTTGAGTGGATAATTGTATGAGTTTGGTGGGTTAGAACTTGCTAAGACAGAGGTTCTGGGGCCTGTTTAAATAGTTTGGTTTAAATTTGAAATCCTGCTTCCTCGGGGTGTCCCAGGTTTAGGGAAGGAAGAAAAGGGGCCCAGGTGTTAGGAGCAGCTGTCCCATTGCTCTTAAGCTCAGGTGTAGTGAGTTTTGGTTTCTTTAAAAACCCACTTACGTTATGTGAATATGTTTTGGTTTTGATCCCAGGTGTGGGATAAAGGGCTGATTCACAGCAGGTGATTATGATTTGCCTCATGCCCTAGCAGGGGTGTGATGTTTGCCAGCTGCAGATAGTTTCATTCTGGGGACTCTGGAGAGGGTATAAATGGGAGAGACCCAGAGGGCCTGGGGCAGTTACCTCTCTCCCTGCTGCTGCCACCCCCACCACTGCTGCAGCTGGTTCATCCTGTGGCTGCATTTGCTGTTTCGTTTGCTATTGCTGGTTTGCTGGGTGGCTGGATATTCTGAGGATGAAGATTAGACTTGCCCCAAGGAACCCAACACCCCTAATCAGCAGGAAGTAGTCTAAAGAGGTCTACGTCCTCTTTCCCCTCTAACCTTCCTTCTTTCCTACCTAGTGTTGGGGGGGGGGTTGGAAGGAATTAGGGTAGAATAAGGGTTGGAAAGGAGGCAGAGGTAGAAGAATCCAATAAAACAGATTTTTTAAAAAATGCCAACACTCAGAAGAGTCACAAAGTCAGTTAAACGTGGGGAGGTTCCCGGAACCTCCAAGACTTTGTGATCCAGAGGAATGAGAAGTTTCCAGGACTTCTGGAGGTCAGTGTACCTCTTAGTCAGACTGGGATGGACGGCTACCTTGTCTGGCAGAATTTTGGTGCGTGGGTGGCTGTGAACAAACTGTGAAAGGCCTCTCGTCCTGGAGATCAGAGACTGTGGGAGGAAGAGGACAGAGGAAGATGGATGGGAAGGACTCAGAAGACAGAAGAGGACTGGGGTCAAGCTGAGTTTACAACATAATAGTAAAGATAAAGCCCCAGGAACCAAAGATATGTCTATGGGACTTGTAGATCTCATGGAAGCAGAGGCCACAAAAGGCCAGAGGTCTCAACTAAGACTGCTGGCTTTTTAGCCTATAAAGTGACCTTAGAGCTGTTCATATCTGAGGGGAATGATGTTCAAGAAAAGGGATGGGGAAGGAATGCTTTCTGCCCAAAGGACCCTAAATGGGTCTCAGTTTTCCACACCATATGTAAGAAAAATGAGGCAGAGACGCAGACAGACTGGAGCTCGCTCAACAGGCTGAGAGGGCTTTACTGGAACAAGGAGAGACCTCAGCCTTTCCCAGGGATGAAGGGTGAGCTCATGGAGAGGGGCTGGGGGACATGTACATATACATATGTGGCTACCAGGAAGTTGCAGCCCTTTTTTTGTGGTTTGACTGGGGGCGGGGTGGGTTGTTTCCCATACAGGGGATATTGTTTCTGCAGGTGGAGCTGAACGCTGAATGGCCAGACTTGGGCCGAGTATCTCTTTTGGGATAGGGGCTGTTGTCCAGTACAGCTGACTCAATTCCTAATGACCTGAGGCTATTCCCCAATGCCAGGCAAATGCTCTAACACTGAGCTACATCCTCAGCCCACTTGCTCCCCTCCACAAATGAAGACACTGGTCAAGCTAGATGCCCCTATTCATAGTGAAATAACCATCTTGTCCACAGATACATGCAAATAGGTACCTATTTAAAGTGCGGGAGAGGAAACCATGGTTTCCCCTTGGTCCTCTGTCCAGCAGGGGAAGAGGAGAGCTTTTTTGAGAGCTACTTGGAGTTATCTCATGCAAAGAGGAACCTTTCCAACCTCAAGATGGAGACGAAGTTAATTATCTTCTAGAACCTGCTTGGCTGCTCTCACCTATTAGGGTACCTAGTTCATCCTCCTCTCATCAGCCCCTGGGGTCTGTTTCTCTGGGAAGCCGACAGCCACCTTCCTGTTCCCTCTGAGAGGGGGTAATTTTACTTTCTAGGGGCATGGATCTTCCTTCCAATTCCCATGGGTTTCAGAGTCACAGAACTTCCCCATCCTGGTCTGTGGAGTGGAGAGGCTTATGTTCACCGGTTATGAACAGTAAGCTCATTTGACAGCTTCTCTCTCTGCGAGCCCCTCTTCTCAGATGCTTGCCTTTTTATCTGCCTTTTTGTTTCTCCACAGTCCAGGCAGCTGCAGCAACAGCAGCAGGTCTCCACCCACGCTGGTCCCCACAGCCCTTCCCCAAAAGCCTCAGGGAACATCTCTAGGTTGTTGCCAAGACACTCTCAAAGTCACCTCTAGGGACAGGAGGAGTAGGGAAGAAATAATTGGCACAAAGATGGCTTGCCTGAGTGGTCAAAGACTTGGGCTACAGATGTGGTCTCCAGGAAGTAGCCAGAACCCCAGTCAATTCCTTCCTCTCCCCCACACCCCAGTGGCACCTCAGGCTAGGGGTATGGCTCGGTGGCAGAACACCTGCACAGCATGCAAGAGTCCCTGCCATCCATCCCCAGCCACAAGAAACAAATGAAATGCTGCAGCAGCTTGAGACCTGGGCTCAAACTGTGACCCTTCTATTTACTTCTCCTGTAACGAGTCTCTTGGAGTCATCTGGAAAGTAAGAATGAATACACCCATCTCTCTGTGTAGAAAAGGACTAGATAACCAGGCGCATGTGAATGCCCAGGAGCTAGACACATCTGCAACATAAAGAGAGGGAAAGGGGCCACTAATGGATAATGAAGATCTCTACTGCCTTTTCACCCTCCTGACTAGAGACAACAGCCTGAAGGTTTTTTTTTTTTTTTTCTATAGGCAGCAGGGCCCGATTATGCCTGCTTGTGTTGCGTGACAAACTTTTCCTAGGGAGATGCAACACACGTCTACTCACCACACATGGGGAACCCACCACGACAGATGGATACCACCAAAGTTCAACTTGGCAAACCAATGGATTTTACTGGGGTTAGTTTCAGGAGGATGGGCGGGGAGTTCCAGGAGCAGAAATGACTCAGCTGCATCACCAAAACCCACCCCTGCATCACTGTCAGCTCACAAAGCTGGGACCCACAGCCTGCAGGCAGCTTAAACAGATTTGGAGCATGTCCTGTCCAGGTGCTTCAGTTGTTCTAAATCTCTTCCAGGCAGCTTGGCTGGTTTCTGCTGCTTCCAGGCAGCTAGTCTGGCCTCAAGAGTCGTCTTTGCAGCTCGGTTTATCTAAGGTTTTTTTTTGTTTGTTTGTTTCTTGTTTTTGGTTTCAGTTTGGCTCCACTTACTCTGACAGGGAGGGGCTTAGTGAATCTGGTCAGTTTCAGGGACTTCCTGAAGTTAGGGTTGTTTACATTCTTGTTTAAAGAGCTTCCTCCAGCAAGGATTGTTTCAATCTTGGAGGAAACTGTTAAACAGTTGGTGAGATATGTTCAAGGAGGATCCTGAAGCTGGCTGCCTATTAGCTCCCCTTTCTTTGTCTTAGCTAATCAACCCAAAATTAGGGGAGGGAGGCCCCATGCCTTTCCAAGAAGTGGAACTTCATGTCGGGTTTGAACCCTTTCTCTATTCTGTGAGTACTCTCTATCCATCTTGCTCTATTGCTTCCTTTTTTTTTTTCTTTTTCCTGCCTTCTGTGAGATTCCCCCCCTCCCCTTTAATTCACTGAATGGTGGGAAAAACAAACCAGACAAGGCTAGCCATGGGTAGCGGCCTAGACATATGTGTACCTACCCTACAGGCATACTTTGTGTGTGTGTGTGGGTTTTCCAGACAGGGTTTCTCTGAGTAAGAGCCCTGGCTGTCCTGGACTTTCTTTGTAGACCAGGCTGGCCTCAAACTCACAGATATCTGTCCGCCTGCCTCCTGAGTGCTGATATTAAAGGCGTGTGCCACCACCACACACAGCCCCCTACCTCCGTTTTAAATCTTACTCTATTTTTTTTGTTTGGTTTTTCGAGACAGGGTTTCTCTGAATATGTCTGGCTGTCCTGGACTCGCTTTGTAGACCAGGCTGGCCTCGAACTCACAAAGATCCGCCTGCCTCTGCCTCCCAAGTGCTGATATTAAAGGCGTGTGCCGCCACCACACACAGCCCCCTACCCCCGTTTTAAATCTTACTCTATTTTTACTTATGTAGATGAGTGTATTACTACACACGTGCACATGAAGGTGTCCTGGGAGAGCAGAAGAGTGTGTCAGAGCCCCTGGAGCTGGAGTTACTGGCAGCGTGAGCAGCCTACTGTGGGTGCTGGGAGCCAAACTCAAGTTCTCTGCAAGAGCAGTAAGTACTCTCTGCAGTCACTTTTCCAGCTGTCACAGTGGGTATTTGATTGTGGGATTTAGCATCCTGGCTCAAATTAGAGATTCCTAGGACTATGCTCAAATTCTGCCTGCCAAAATGTATGATTACTTGCAGGTAAGTCAAGACACTTCATCCTTACAACTGACATCCTAGGAGTCTCTTATTGATGCCTCTGCGTTACCTGGGTCCCCGATGGGAAGCCCCAGCTGTTCAGCCAATCTTCCTAGCATTTTCCAGAGTATTTTTGGCTCTCAGTAATGAATGTCAGACCATGGTGTTTCCCAACACCACCCTGGCCCTAAACCAAAGTGATGGCTGTTTTCTCTGTGTGATGCCCAAACATCCAGACCTGTGTCCCCTTGGCCTTAGTGGTCCTAGAAGAAGTGACAACATTGGAACTCCGTTGAGCAGGACCCCAGGCCAGATAAGTGGAATGTAGTCCTGGTTTTATGGCCAACCAAAGGGTAGTAAAAAGGGGTTGAATGGTGTCTCAGGTCCAAGGGTCACAGGAACTTTGTGATGAGTCAGTGAGTTCCCCAAGCCTGTTCTGTGAAATTCCCCTGGCTGGGCACCACCGAGGTTCCAGAACATTTCATATTCTTCACCGAAACATTGCTGGGCAATGCTTCCATTGTCAGCTTGTTGACTTCAGGCCAGAATGTTTGCCTGTAGCACTCAAGAAACATCAAAACCAACTAACGTAGCCAGCCATGGTGACTTGGCCTAACCCTGTGATCCCAGCGTGTGGAAAGCTGAAGCCAGGGGGGATTGCCTCAAGAAGGCTGAGTGAAATGTGTCGAACTACAATACACATTCAGTTAATATATACATTGGGTGTTGGTAACCCTGGGGATACCAACAGGAAGCAGGGGTCATTGGGATAAACACCCTTTTGTTCTCACCCAGGCAGTTCTGTCTAGGAAGCCCCACCTCCTCGGGAACCGGGTTTTTCAGAACAGAACCAGTGATTTTTATTCCAACTTTACCTTTTTCTCCATATTTTACTTTGATCGGTTTTGTGGTGCTGGAGATGGTGCAGGCGCTGTACCACTGAGTGTCACCCTCAGTTCCCCCCAATATTTATTAAACTCAGAGGCGGGAGGAGCGGAAGCCGAGGGACGCTCACCTCCCAGAGCCCACAGTGACGATTCCACGGCGACTACTACATCCTTGTTTTGAACACAAAGTTTCTCTCAGAGCTGTTTCAAGGGCAGATCCTCCGGAGGGCCCAGCAGTGGCGGGGTCCACCAGGTCGCAGAGATGGGATGTCAGAAAGCTGAGCCCGGAAATGTGGCGCTCCCGGGATCTGCCAGGAGAGGGGTGGGAACTGTTAAGAGGGACAGGCATGGCAGCACCTGAAAACAAAATTCGCTCTTCCTGTGTGATACCGACCGACCCCAGTCCATTCGAGAACCCGAGTCCCGTGGTTGCTTTTGGCCGGACGGTGGAGGGATCATCTTTCCCTGGGCTCTGAGCGATGGCGGCGCTGCGGCCCAACCCTTGCACCCGAGAACCCAGATGACGGTGGAGCCTGCGCAGGGCTGGGACGGCGCCCGCTGCCCCGCAGCCCGCGCGCGGTGCACGGGACTGGGAGCGCGTCCCGCACCGGCGGTCCGGGGCTCCGGGCCGCCTCCGGGCCTGGGATCATCGTATAAGGCCCTCCTCCCAGCTAAGGTGGAGGAAGTTGCCGGAGAGGCGGGAGGGGGCCCCCGCCTGTTGTTTTCCACTGGGCGCAGGGGCGGGGCGGGCGCCCCAGAGGCGATCGCCCGGGCTCAGCCGGAGCATCCCAGCCGGGGAGCCCCTCGCCGCGAGCCTGGGAGCTCCACGAGCCCCGTGCACCCGAGCCCCGCGCTTCCCCGGGCGTAGATCTCGGGAGCAATGGCCGGAGTGCGCGTCCTGCTGTGCCTCGGGGCGCTGCTGGCCCGCCAGGGCTCCGCAGGTAAGGGAACTCGCCACCCCCAACCTAGGGATCCGAAAGCCCCGCGATCATGTGTGGCGGGATCCACCGAGGGACAAGTGGAGGGGAAAGTGATTTTTCCCCCCCTTTCTTTTCGTTCCTAACTCTAGGTCCTGGCTTGGCCCGCGGCGCCGGCGCACCCCACCGTAAGCTCCCGTTTGTGTCCCTTACACCTGTGACTTGTATACTCTCCCTCAGTTTTACCTGTGCCGACCCCTGCGTTCCAAGCCGCGCCTTCCTCTTCCATTCTTTTTCTTTCTTTTTTTTTCTTTTCCTTTTTCTTTCGAAATCATTTCAGACGACCAAAAATTCCCCTCCTGCGAGAAGTGGCTGGCGAATGGTCTTAGATATCTCATCTGCAACGCATTGTTGCAGAAAAATAGTAGGGGGGCCAGGGAGGGCTGCTCAGCAAAACACGTAGATTGGAAAAAGATTGGAAAAGGATATTTGAGTTTAACTCTCTGGCGAATTCGTGTCTACTGTGTGCAGGAATGATTCAGGGGGTGTGGATGGAGGAAAATGAAATCGGGAGGTGGGTAAATTACAAGATGCCCAGGAAAATACTATTTGTGTTGTGTGTGTGTCTCCCTGGGTCCACTCCACCCACCTGCTATCATTGTGTGGATTGGAGTAAGCTATTAAATTATACCTTGAGCTCCCTAGCAGCAAGGGGCAGAAGTTCCTAATTATGCCGGTTTTATTAGTTATTTATGTTTGTTTTTAGCAGTCTTATAAAAATCAGTAAAATTTCCCGGTAACCTAGGTTCGCCCTGAGGTTTGACAACACAAGTTTTCCCACCTGAGACTGGGCAGTGGTCATCTGTGTTATCTAGGACGTGTGACCCCAGGTTTTTTCCACTCTTACTTGGTGTTATTTCCCCAGTCCTTTTTGGTCATGGATTTTTAAAATTTTTTTGTGGGTGATGCATGTGTTCTAGGCAATACTCAGCACTTGGCAAGAGTGCCAACGCCAGTCATGGATAGTACCCGGTGCTTTTCTGGGCATTCGACTTAGTGACCCTTCTGCTGTAAGCAGGAGGGCAGGAATTAGGGGTCACTGTCAGTTTTCTTCCCAAGTGCTCCCAGTGTCCTGGAGATGGGAGGAGCCTGAGCTAAGAGCACGCTGGAATGAACTTGCGTTCAGAGTGTACGACTTTCTCCCTTGGAGATTTCCCTCCAAATCTATGCCCTTTAACTCGCTTGAGTCATGGTCCCACTATGTAGTTCTGGTTGGCCTCACATTTGCCATCCTTTCACCCCAGCTTCCCCAGAGCTGGGACTTTAGGCATGACCTCACCAACCCTGAGGTCTCCTCAGTAACTTATGCCCAGACCTCCAACCCTGCCTTATGTATGTATTGGGTGCCCAGGGGCTTCCTAGGGTATGCATACTCCAGTTGTTTCTTTTTCAAGTTTAGAGGTGAGATGGGTGTCTTTCTGACTCACTTACACATGTCATTGATTCTTCAGCTGGTCACCTGGATGGTGCACCCCATGCCATGCTTGGGGAGAGCTACTGGAAAAAGATTCCTGTTTGGGTTTGAGTCAAGTTGTGTAAATAAGGACAGTATCAAGATTGGTAGTCATGGAGCTGGAATTGTAGCCTGGTAGTGGAGTGCTTACTAGCATAAGGAAATTCAGCAGCTCAAGTCCCACGTTGTAAACTCCCCACCAAGAGACCTTCTTGTTGCATAATGTGAATTTAAGGTTGGGGCTGCAACAAAGGGTCTCCTGGACAATGCACGATTTGGAGAGTAACAAATGTTACTTTGTCTTCAGTTTTTTTTTTATTATTACATTTTAATTTGTTTCTCTGTGTGTGGTGGTCAGAGGACAAGTTTAAGGACAGTTCTCTGTAACTGAAACGTTTCTTTTAAAACACTTACGTTTACTAATACTTAACAATAACCACCTATAAAGCACCTATAGCCTACAATATCTAATACCTATAATCTAATAGCTATAAATTCTTAATACCTAATCGACCCCACTTTAATTTTCTTGAAAGGATATTAAAATTCTCTAACACAGGTCCATTCGGGCATCTGGTTAAAAGTACAGCTGTAGCAATTACGGCAGAATTATCTTCAGCTGGGTTCAGCTCTCTCCGGGCCTTCCTTTGCAGGTTTGTGCGATCAGTTCTGTGTTCTCATCAGCCCATGCATGCCTGCGTTCTTCACGGGTCAGGCTTTAAGGCCTGTAATAGCAATTCCCTGGCTTCAGGGATTTCTTCATGGTTGCTTTACTTCTGCCAGTGTGGTGTAAGTCAGTCTCAAATTTCTGTGATCTCCTGCACCGGAGCTGGCTTCAGGCTTCCATCATTCTTTCCAGTACCTGAGGCTGTTTTGCTTCTGCTGCTGACGCTGTCAGTTCTGTGGCTTAGCGTTCCTTTCTTTGCTCAGGCTGTTTTCTGGTAGCCTCGGGGCATAAGGCTTAATCTCCATCTTGTTTGCTCCTCTTCTCTGTCATGGGGCAAGAGAGAGTCCTGTGAAGCCCCCAAGTTATATAGGGGTCATCTTGAACTCTCTTGAGGAAACTTGCAAGTCCCATGACTTTTATGGCTTTTTAGCCCCATGCCTCTACAAGGTGCCATTCAAAGACCTCAGTCCAGTCTGGGTTCCGCCCATTTTGTAAGGCTATTAGCAGCTGAAAACAGTTGCTAGTCATAAACCCTGTTTTTAGTCCATATGCTGCCATGCCAAGTGCCCACAGGTACTAGGCTGCTCTTTATGCCCTTGAAGTATCCTTACTAATTCTAACCTATTACATATCCCCCTTTTTGTAAATTTTTTCTCTATTAATATGTATCTACAATTACAGTAATTATAAGAATTACATATGCAATGTAAATGAATTGCTTATGTACAATACATAAGCAATAACTAAATTTTTATTACTATACATAGATAGTAGTATTTATATTTTTGAAAGTTAGAATATATTAAAGCAAAATATAAACTTTAAATTCCTACCAATATGCAAAATAACGTTAATTTTCTACCAATATGGAAAATAATTTTTAAATAACCTTAAATTTCTACAATATATATAAAATAATTTTAAATTTCTAATAACATTAAATTTCTATTATAGGCCGGGCCATGGTGGTGCACACCTTTAATCCCAGCACTTGGGAGGCAGAGGCAGGCGGATCTCTATGAGTTCGAGGCCAGCCTGGTCTACGAAGCGAGTCCAGGACAGCCAGAGCTGTTATACAGAGAAACCCTGTCTCGAAAAAAAAATTTCTATTATATAAAATCTTAAATTTTTAATATCTATCAACATAAGCAAGATAACTTTAAATTTCTATTACCATAAAATAATCTTAGATTTCTATTAATATGTATTCAAAATAATCTTAAATTTTAACTATTTTTAATATAGAAAGAAAAAAAGTAGGAAAAAAGAGGTCCCTAAATCCAACCCATATTTTTTTTCCCTGATCATTCCAATAACTATTCATCCTAGACAAAAACAAACCATCACAACACAAAACATATCACACAACAAAAAATTTCTATCTCACCTCTTGGGAATGGAGGTGGATATTGGCCAATTCCTGGGATAGCTTTTGTTGCTGAGTTTTTGTATGATCAATCATTTTGGACAAGCTCTTTTGAAATTGATTTGAATACAAATTTTTGAGAAAAATAGTGATTGAGGCAGTTTGTTAGGCTGGATCACCTGGCCTGTTTGCTTTGTCTTTATTGTCATCCAGTCTTTTGCTCTGAAAATAAATTTCTGCTCTAAATTTGAGCAGGTGACAGGCATATATCTACTTTGTAAATCCATTTGAAGCATAAACTTCATCCATGCTAAATGAAATAGAACACCAGACCATAAGATATTCTTACCATGTGAAGACATTCATATATCAGGTAATAGGAGGTTCTCCCTGGTCAGATCTACTCTTTATACGTTTTGTTGGTAACCACATCTTTTCATTCCTGTAGACACATACATATGCATCACCATGTCCCCATCTTAAAACTATTGCAGGTTTTTACTCTAAAGTCAAAATATCCTTGTATTAGTTGATTTAATTAGTTAGTTTTTTCTATAAAGCAGTGACTCTCAGCTGGTACCTTTTCCACCAACATTTAGAAAACTCAGTGTTACTAAAGCATTATGTAATTTGTCCCTGGGATTCTTTAATCTCACTTTTTGTTTACTAAGAATCTCTTTTAAGGTACGATTAGCTCTTTCTACAATTGCGTGACCTGTAGGATTGTGTGGTATACCAGTAATATGTTCTATATTATAATATGCAAAGAATTGCTTCATTTGATTAGGTATCTATGCAGGAGCATTATCAGTCTTTATTTGTGCAGGTATACCCACAAATGCCATTATTTATAATAAATGTGTAATAATACAATCAGCCTTTTCAGAACTTAAAGCAGTTGCCCATTGAAACCCTGAATATGTATCAATGGTATGATATACGTACCTTTGTTTTCCACCATGTGGGTTCCAGGGATCAGGTTTGGTGGACCTTCACTCACTGAGTTATCTTACCAGAGCTGTTGCTACACTTTACCGTCTGGCTTTGTCTGGTGTCTGAGATCCAAGTAAATATTTCTGACCTAGCGCCCTCACGACTATGACTATTCCCACATCTGTAGGGACACAAGTGGGGCCTGAAGTGGCAACAGTGAAATGAGGATGTTAAGGATCAGTATGTATGTGGAATTGATGTATCTCCAGGTCCAACCTCTCCTTGTCCATGACAGACATCACCAATTTATGACTGATGAAGGCCAAGCATCTTCAGCCACAACATCACTGACTAGATAGATGATCTCAGGCCATATTCGGCTTCAGTAGTTAGAAGCATCCGAGTGGGCAGAGCCAGGAGGAGATCAGCCAGGTCATTGTCTTCCTTGGAGAAGACATTAGCTCAGGTGTCAAGGTTAAAGGTGTATGAGGGCTGGTCCAAGCTGACAGTCTATTATTACATTGCCAAGGATTAGGGAGGGGCAGTCTGAGGGATGCTCTATGCAGTTGTAATTATGTGCATCTTTTTCTTGGTGGAGGTTGACATGTGAGAACCTGGGTTGGTAGCCTAATAATTTGAAAATGATCCTTCCTCACCCCCACCTCTCCACCCCCCACTTCCCCACTCCGCAACTCAATCCTCCCTTTGAGTCAGGGTCTTCTTACTATGCAGCTCAGGCTGCCTTTGAACTTGATCTTCCTGCCTCAGCCTTCCAGTGCCTGGGATTGCAGGCATGTGGCACCAGGCTCAGCTGGGGCAAACTTCTAAATTAGCCTTTTTAAGTGCTTTGTGCTTTTTGAGAGTAACTAGCATGAACGGATTCTCTACCTTACAGATATTGGCCTGGCTCCTCCCCCCACCCTCTGGCCTGAAGACCTTTTGGGAATAATGCAACTAGAGTGTATGGAGAGTTAGGACTTCTTGTGGCCCCTCCCAACTTCAGTCTTTTTAAAGGAGCCTTTTCTTATCACTGGAGGGACCCAGCTCAGACACTCTGTGGCAAGGCCACCAAGAGGCCGGTGCCAGTTTTCTTTTTCTTACAACAATTTTATTGAGATATAATCTGCATACCATAAAATCTACCCTTGGACTGGGGGTATAGTTCAGTTGGTAGAGGGCTTGCCTGAAACTCTGGGTCCCAGCACCCCATAAAACCAAGTGGTGGTGGGGCAAACCCGTTATCTCAGATCTGGAGAAGTGGATTCAAGAGGATCTGAATTGTATGATTATCTTCAGCTATGAGTCATCTCAAGACCAGCTTTGGCTGCTTCAGATCCTGTCATAATGAACTCTTAAGACAAAACAAAATGAAAGCCACTCCATTGGGCCAGCGGTGTAGCTTGGTGGGCAGAGGAGGTTGTGGTAGACCTGGGTGACATGAGTTCCATCCCTGGACATCTCGCGTGTCCTGTGGTATGACGCGGCATGTAGCAACTACCCCAGGATTACCTTCAGGGTATTTTTCAGCCTAGCAGGTTCTGTCCAAATCCCTTTCCTGTGTCCTCTCTAGAATTGGATGTTGATTGCGGAAAGTTCGGGAATGTTGTACTTCTCAGTAAAAACAGAGTGTACTTGTTTCTTCTTACCTACTGACTAACCCCTGATCAGTTGCCGTTTGCCCATCGGTTTTGAGCAGGTGTTGGAAATGACCTCTCACCTTGAGTCAGGGTCTCGCTATGTAGCCCACAGTGGCATCCAGTTCACCTTCCTGCCTTTGCCTTCTAGTGGTGGGATTCCACATGGATGTTAGCACAGCTGGCTTTGGTCTGGGCATTTGAATTGGCTGTTCCCTCTGCCTGGGACTCTGGCTCCTCCCATGCCTACTGGTCTAACAGGTCCCGCTCTGAAGGGTGGCCTGGCACACATCCCGCTGTCTTGGGAGCCCTTTCGGCCTCCCTGCCCTTCACCTCTATCCTCCATGACAGTTTTATGTCTGTTTTCCCACCAGCCTGTAACTGGATGGTTCTCTCGTTTGTCACCAGCCAGATCCCCAGAGCCTAGCATGGGGCTTGCCTCCCAGTATGTGTGCACAGTTTTTGTTGTCAGCCTATTCCTGCATGGAGCAGCCCAAAGTGATTAAACCCAGGGGGAAGGAGACCAAGATCGGATCCCCCACTCCCACCCATGTGGATGTCTAGGCAACAAGACTGCTGCCTAATGCTGTGTGATTGGGGCCTAACATATGGCCACATGGAGAGGGAGATACTTATCGTTCAACACTGCTGGGGTGATTGGATAGGCCACTCTGCTGATCTTGCCTGGGCCTTCACGTGTCAGGATGGTGTCTGCCCAAAGGCTGATCTGAAGCACTTGCCGCTGGAACCTCTGAGAACCCTGGCTCTGCCCTGTGTAGGGTTCATCTTTGCCCCTCAGTTTGAGCTGGGCCTGTCCTCATGGACAGCAGAGGATGAAAAAGGTGTCCATTTGATGAAGTAGCACTTCCCTGCTGTGTGTGGTTCATTTCTGTTGCTGTGATAAATTACTTGACAGAATCAGCTCAGAGGGTTTGTTTGGCTCATGGTTCCCAGGGGGTACAGTCCTGCATGATAGAGAAGGTGTGGCAGCAAGAGTTTGAGGCTATCCCGTCTCAGTTCATCCATCGGGAAGCAGAGAGACAGCAGGAAGTGTGGCCAGGCTCCGTAAAGCTCAGAACCTATCTCCAGTGACTCACTTCCTCCAGCGAAGCTCCACCTCCTAAGGGTTTTATAACCTTCCCAAACAGGGCCATCGGCTGGGGACTGGAACCTGTGGGGGACATTTCACATTCAAACCCTATCACCACTATTTAAAACGTTTGATGAGGGCTGGAGAGATGGCTCAGCGATTAAGAGCACTGGCTGCTCTTCCAGAGATCATGAGTTCAATTCCCAGCAACCACATGGTGGCTCACAACCATCCATAATGAAATCTGGTGCCCTCTTCTGGTCTGCAGATATACCTGCAGACAGAACACTGTATACATAATAAATATATCTTTAAAAAAATAAATAAAATGTTAGGGCCGGGCGGTGGTGGCGCACGCCTTTAATCCCAGCACTTGGGAGGCAGAGGCAGGCGGATCTTTGTGAGTTCGAGGCCAGCCTGGTCTACAAAGCGAGTCCAGGACAGCCAGAGATATTCAGAGAAACCCTGTCTCGAAAAACCAAAAAAAAAAAAAAAAAAAATGTTTGATGAAACAGCTGGGGCTTTAGCTCACTGTTAGAACACTCGTAGGCTCTGGGTTCAGTGCCCAGCACTGTATAAACCGGGGGTGGTGGCACAGCCTGTGGTCCCAGCATTTGGGAGGTGGAGACAGAAGTTCTGTGGTAGCATGCGCTATATAGTGAGTTCAAGGCCATTCTGGGCCACATGAGACATTGCCCTATCCCCGCCCCCACTTACTATTAGAAAAGAAAATCCTACTGCTAAAGGGTTGTTGCCCATCAACCAAAAAGTGTGTTAACAGCTTGACCTTCCCTTTATAGACTTAGGGGCTGTGGCCGTAGGCGAAGTCCATGAAGGTGTTATTCTACGCTGTGGCAATGTGTCAAGATCCAGGGGCTTGGTGACCTGGTACCGGAATGACTCAGAGCCTGTCTTCCTGCTCTCCTCCAACTCCAGCCTCCCTCCAGCTGCGCCTCGTTTCTCTCTAGACGATGCAGGTGCTCTGCACATTGAGGCACTGAGCCCTGAGGATGAAGGCAACTACACCTGCCAGGAGGTTCTGAACGAGACCCAATGGTTCCCTGTGTGGCTGCAGGTGGCTAGTAAGTGGGACTGGTGGGGATGGGCTTGGAGCCATCAAGAGCCTGGGGAAGAGGTCGCTGTCAGAACTGTGGGCTTTAGTGACAGATGATCTCAGTCTGGGCAAGTTGGAGACCAGCCTGGGCTACATAGAGAAACTGTCTCAAAAAAACAAAAACAAAAACAAAAACCTGGGGACTGGAGAGATGGCTCAGCAGTTAAGAGCACTGGTTGCTGTTCCAAAGGACCCAGGTTCAAATCCCAGCACCCACATGCCAGTTCAAAAAAAAAAAAAACCAAAAAACTGTCTGTAATGGCCAGGCTTGGTAGCACACGCCTTTAATCCCAGCCCTCTGAAGCAGGCAGGAACAGGCAGATCTCTGTAAATTCTCAAGGTCAGCCTCGTCTACAAAGTGAGCTCCAAGAAGCCAGAGATACACACAGAAACCCTGTCTCAAAAAACCAAAAAACTGGCTAGTATCTGAGGAACTGCAGCCAAGGTTATCCTTTATCCCCCACACATGTGTATACACGCATGCATGTGAGCACACCTGCAGACAAACACACAAATCAAACGAGACCTTGTACTCCCTAAATACCTCTTTGCATTCTGAACTGCGGGAAGTCCTTCACTGGGCAGTCTGGGCCTGTGGTTGGTGGATGCAGTTTCTCCATGAAAACCTGAGCTAAATGCCCCAGGCTCCGTGGGATCTTACCTCTTCTTCCCTCCCAGAGGCTCCTGAGCCACAGACCCGCCCTGCTTGCTCCTTAATTAGTGGCCACCGAGGAGGAAGACTGTGTCTCCGAAGGAGACTTGACTGCAGGAGACTTGGCGGCATTTGGGGAGTTTGAGGGTGTTTCAGTTGATGGCTCTATGTTCCTTGGAGGGCGTGGCCCTGCTAGTTGTTGACAGTAAAATCCTCTGAGGGCTCCACACCTGGGCTCCACGCTTGGCCCTGTTGGCTGTTGTCTCCTTAGCCTTCAGTTTTATCGTCTGAAGTTCAGGGTCATGGTGGAGTTCTACACCACGTGCACTGGGGACATGACCTTAGCCGTGGGCCTGGGGTCCACTGCTTAAGCAGGTGACTGGATTCCCATGGGAACAATGTATCCCAAGGTCCCAGCAATCAGGGTACATCCTGGCCTTTTCTTCTCCTGCCCTCTCTTATTCTATGGCTCCCTCCTTTTTATTTTATTTTCCTGGAGGTGGAAGGTCATGGTGGAAATAGACAGGGTCTCTTTGTAGATCACAGAGCTCTATCTGCCTGGGTCTGTCTTCTGGGTGCTGGGAGTAAAGACGCCGGCTACCCGCCCAGCCAGCTCTTCACTTTATGAGACAGGGTCTTGCTATGTAGCCCCCGCTGGCTATATTTTAGGAGTAGCTCACTTACCTAACAAGACCATGATGGGTTTTGATATTTCATCCAGAAAAGGAGGAAAGGAAGGAGGAGAGATATATCGGTAGTTGGCTGGAAAAAAAAAAAGAGAGAAGTGAACTTAGTTTTGTGTAATATCCTAGCAGTGTAGATGGAGAGTCATGAATCGAAGGTCATCCTTGGCTACATAGCAAATTTGAGGCCAGCCTGTGCTATGTGAGACCCCCATTTCAGAAAACCAGAATCTCTCACAGCCGTCCTCCGACCTCTGCCTCCCCAAGGCTTGTGCCACCTCTCCCGGTTTCCATCTGGGTGTTTGAGTGGCACTTGGTGAGAGTCAGGCCCTGGCTTTTCTTTTTTTTTTTTTTTTTTTTTTTTTTTACTCAGATAGTTGGTAACTTGGTCATATGTTTCTCTTTTAAGGAGAAAAGTTTGCAAAGGTTCTAACATGGCCTTGGGGACCAGGGAAGAAAAATCCCAAGCTCTACAGATTATTATCTGTGGGTGACCTTGGCTATCCAGGACATGTGCCATAGAGGTTTGCTGTGTCCAGCTGTCCAGGCTAGAAGGCTTCTGTTACCATACTACCCACACCCGTGGGGGTCAGCTTTTCTGTAGCCCTGGGTGGGAGGGATTTAGCCCACTTGGTGTGGGTACCAAAATGGATATCATCCATCAGTCCCACCCAGAGTACGTAGTGCTATGTGTTGTCTAAGAGTGGGTTGGAGGCTGGGGCTGCTCATCTCACATGCATGAAGCCCTGTGTTATCCACAGAACCACGGTAGAGCTAGGTAGTGCACACCTGTTATCCCACACTCAGGAAGTGGAGGGTAGGATTAGACACATTCAAGGGTTCCCTTGGTTAGGGAGTTCAAGGCCAGCCTTGGGCTACGTGAGACCCTATCATTTTTTTTTTTTTTTAAAGATAGATAGCTTTCTTTTTCTTTTGTCCTTTGTGTCTTTTCTTTCATTCTGAGCCAGGGTTTCTCTATGTGATAGCCCTGCTTTGGAGACCAGGCAGGCCTTGAACTCACAGAGATCCATGTGGCTCTCCCTTCTGGGTACTGGGATTAAAGGAGGGCGCTGCCACCACCACTGCCACCACCACTTGGCAAGACCCTGTCTTTAAAAAAGTAAAAACTGATGTTGCTGGAGAGATGAGTTGGCAGTTATGAGCACTGGCTGCTCTTGTAGAGGACTCAGGTTTGGTTCCCAGCACCTCCATAGTGGCTCACAACTGTTTATAAGTCCAGTTCCAGATGATCTGATAACTGTACTAGGAATGCACGTGTTGCACGTACATACATACATTCAGGAACAACACCATACACATAAAGTAAAAGCAAACACATGTTAAAATAAGTAAAGGAAAGCTAGAATAGGGCCACAGTTATCTTAGGACTTTGTTACTCTGTTCCTAAGGGTTCAGAAATCCTCAGACCCATATTCTAGGGTTGTTGAAGCTGTTGGTTTATTTTTATTTTATTTTTAAGATTTATTTATTTATTTATTTTACATAGATGAGAGCTCTATCTGCATGTACCCCTGCATGCCAGAAGAGGGCATCATATTCCAGTATAGATGGTTGTGAGCCACCATGTGGGTGCTGGGAATTGAACTCCAGACCTCTGGAAGAGCAGACACTGCCCTTAACCGCTGAGCCATCTCTCCAGCCCGGTTTATTTTTATTTTTTATTTCATTTTATTTTTTTGGTTTTTCGAGACAGGGTTTCTCTGTGTAACAGCTCTGGCTGTCCTGGACTTGCTTTGTAGACCAGGCTGGCCTCGAACTCACAGTGATCCGCCTGCCTCTGCCTCCGAAGTGCTGGGATTAAAGGTGTGCGCCACCACGCCCGGCTGCTGTTGGTTTATTAATCACTGTCCCCATCACCTGGTGGCTGCACATGGGAGTGGGATGGGGTGGGCCAGCTTATTACTTGTCCACACTGGGTCAGGTTGGACAGTGACGGTGGCTCAGGTATTAAATGTGAAGTCTCCTCTTCTTGGTGCCTCTTGCACAGTGTCATCTCTTGGGCATTTGGAAGCTGAGTAGTGGAGCCAAGTGAGGACACTGAAGAGCAATCCATGAAAAACCCCAGTCAGATATCATGACACAGTGGGCAAGGCTCAGCCTGGGTCTAGTTTTCTCAAGCAGTTGCTATGGGGACACTGGGTGGGATGGAGTGTCAGGAACGAGGAAGCAGGCTTGTATCAACTGCCAAAGCCCTTTGGCTATCAACTGGGGCTGGGGGCTAGGGCATGAACTTGGCATCCTGTGTAGCTGTTGAAAAGGATGGTTCAGGGAAGATCCATGTTCCCTGAACCGAGCCATCTGTTAACAGAGCCCTGCTCATTGGTGAGTGTCACCATAGCTTCGGAGTGCAGGTTCCGGAGAGAGGAAGAGCAGTAGGCACACCAAGGGAGTATCATTGGCCCCATCAGAAGTTGACATGCTCCTTGTTCAAGGTTTGAGGCACACATGGGTACTTGGAAGAAGCCGAAAGGCAGAGATTGGACTTTAGGCTTAGGTCTCCTAACAGTGACCCTGGGATGAAAGCCAGTTGACACACTAATGAAAGTGGTATTTAAGGAGTTTGGGTGTAGTGTCCCAGTTCCATAATCCCAGCACCTGGGAGGTGGGAGCAGGGACGATCCAAAGTTCAAGGTCATCCTTGGCTAGGAAGTTAGTTCGAGGACAGCCTGGGCTACATAAAGAAAACCAACACAAGCAACGAAAACATGGTGTAAGGGTTGAGGTGTGGCTCATTGTTGGACTGCTGCCTAGACTCACTGGGCGGCCCTGGTTCAACCCTAAGCCTCAAGGCAGAATCTTAAGGCTCAGGGGTTTGAGCAAAGAGGTTCTCAGGCGGTGAAATTTTTGTGCACATTCAAAACTCTGAAATTCATGGACCTGAGGTGAGCCTTTCGGATGGGGGACTCTTGGCCTGAGGCATCTCCAAGGTTGGGTGAGAGACCCGGGCGGTCTTTGTGTAACTCAGACTCAGCCCAGGGCTTGGGATGAGTGAGCCACAACCTTGGAGAAAAACCACTGGGGAGCCTCATTTGGATCTCTCTTTGATTTTCTTTTTAAAATTCTTTTTAAATAGTGTTTTAACCTGGTTTGGTGGGGCACACCTTTAAGCACAGCACTTGGGAGGCAGAGGCAGGAGGATGGCTGAGTTTGAGGCTGGCTGGGAGACTCACAGCACCTATCATATCAGGGTTTTACAAAGATTCTGGGAATTGGACTGAGTTTTCAGGTCTTCATGGCTCCGGGAATTGGACTGGGTTTTTAGGTCTTCATGGCTCCCGCCTTTACCTCCCCCGATTGTTTTTTGTTTTTGTAATCTCTTGCCTGGCTTCTTTTCCAAAGATTCTCAGCAGCAAATTCTACCTCTGGTTGATTGTGCTGCTCAATAGCCTTTCCTACCTGCCTTCTAGAGGTTCACTCCAGGCCAGGCCACTAGGACCTGGGAGACCAGAGGTACATGAGTTCAGTGACATTGTCTTTGCCAGCCCGGGCATTGGCCGAGAGTACCTCAGTACTCCAACTGAACCCTGTGTAGTTGGAGCAATGCCAATGGAAGACACGCCCTAGGAGCTGTTGAGCCACACACCTGGCCGGCCAGCAGCAGTGAATGGGGCATTCAAAGACCTTCCAGGCCACCACCTCAGTCTCCCCAGACCCTGAGGGGAGGCAGGCAGTATGGTTCCCAAAGATCCACCTGTCAAGGATGTTGTCCTGGTCAGGAGTGTGAAGCGCATCTGTAATCCCAGCAGTTGGGAGGCTGAGGCTGGAGGATCTCAAGTTTGAGGCTAGCCTGGGCTACTTAGTGAGGGCCTAGGGAAAGGATGTCATTTTTGAAGGGCTGCATAGGAAAATCTTTGCATATCACAGATGATTTTTTTTCCCCACTGACCTATTTCTGGGCTAAATTCCACAGCTGTAGATGAATCTCATTGCTGAAACTTTGACCTTTCCGGGCTGTTCTCTAAAGGAGAACTCTGAGGAGAGGTAGCACATGACATCTGATGTGAGCAGCTGTTGGTGTGCCCGCTAATGTCTTCTACTTGGCAAAGTAATTATATAGATGCTATTCTTTTCTTCCCCTTCCTTCCTCTTAATATATGGGTGTGTATATTTTATAATTTATTCACTTATTTGTTTATCTCTCTATCTATTTGTTTTTGAGCAGGGTCTCCCTATGTAGCCCTGGCTAGACTACAACTCTCAATGTAGACTAGAGTGATCTTGAATTCACAAAGATCCCCCTGCCTCTCCTCTCAAGGCTTGGGATAAAAGATCTCTCTCCCTCTTTTCATGCTCTCCTCCTCTCCCTCCTCCTGCTATTTCTCCTCCTTCTCTTCTTCCTCTTCTCCCTTCTCCTCTCCCTCCTCCTGCCTGCCCCCCTGGTTTGTGGTGCCTGTCACTGAACCCAGAACCTTGTATCTATACCTCTGAGCTGTTTCTCCAGTAGGGAGATAGGTTCTTTTTACCAAAGGGAACTTAGATCTTGGATGCGCTGGTTAATATAGCGCAGGGTATTTTGGGGGTCAAGAAAGTTCAGGGCTAGTTGGGGTGTAGCTCCTTGGTGAGATGCTTTGTACGAAGCGTGTACAAGGCCCTCCATTTCATTCCCAGCACTGAAAAAAAAAAAGAAAAAGAAAGAAATCAAGGTGAGCTAAGATGAGGTCCAGCTATTAGCAGCATGCTTCCAGCATGCCAGGCACCATTCTGACTGCCCCATCATATAAACTCTTTAGTGCGCTCAGTGACCCTGTGAGGAGGATACTATCATCACCCCCATTTCACAGAGTGGGAAACTGAGACTAGATAAGGATCAGTAAGTTACCTGAAGCCACACAACTGGAGTTCAAAGTCAGGCCTGGAGTGATGATTTCCTATCTGTCAGCATGATTTGCAGGGGGGCTGGAGGAATCGGGGACAGGTAGCAAGGCCAGCTTCAGGTTCACGGATACTCCAGGACGACTCCCAGGAGCTCAGCGTGTCTAGTGCTTAGAGAGAATGCCCCCGCACTGAGGAAAAGGGCCCCAGGCCAGTGCACTCAGAAAGGCCTAGAACTTTCAGTGGGCTCCAGTCTGCACACACCTATGAGAATTGCAGGTTCTCTGAGGTAAGCCAATGCTCTGTGAACTACACAGTGTGTTAGGCTGAGGCCCAGTGAGTGAGCCATGGTAACAGGAGTGGGTTATAGTGGATACCCTCCTGACATCTACATTTAGGACCTTCTGGGGCCTCAGTAGGAGATCCGTCTTCTGTCTGATGTCGGAATGTCCCCATCTTTTACTTTGCCCACATCCTTTCTCTTTGGCAGGGACTTTATTTTATTCATGAGGGCGTTTTGTTTGCATGTATGTCTGTGCATATGTGTACCTGATGCCTCTGGAGACCAGAAAGGGCATCGGATCCCTGGAACTGGAGTTAGGGATGGATGCGAACCGCGATGTGGATGCTGAGAATGGAACCTGGGTCATCTTCAAGAGCAGCCAGCACTCATAACCACTGAGGCATGTCTCTAGCACCTTGGCAAGGTTTTTTTGGGGGGGATTTTTTCTTGGTTTTATAAATTAATTTTTAATTTATGTTATGTGTTTAGATGTTTTGCCAGTGTGGAAGTCAAAATTATAGTTACAGACGTTGTGAACCACTGTATGGATGTTGGGAATCCAACCCAGATCCTTTGGAAGAGCTTCCAGTGCTCTTAACTGTTGAGCTGAGCTATTTTTGTTTCTTGAGACAGGGTTTCTCTGTGTAGCCCTGGCTATCCTGGAACTTGTTCTGTAGACCAGGCTAGCCTTAAACTCATAGAGATCTGCCAGCTTCTGCCTCCTGGGTGCTGGGATTAAAGGTGTGCACTGCCACATCTGGCAAGATTTATTTTTAATTGTGTGTGTGTGTGTGTGTGTGTGTACATATGTGTACAGGTGCACAGAGGAGACTGTAGATCCCTTGGAGCTGGAGTTGGGGTAGTTGTGAGCCACTGGACATGGGTCCTGGGAGCCCGACTCTGATCCTCTGAAAGAGAAGCAAGCATTTAACCTCTGAAACGGTCCCCAGCCTGTACAGTATGTGAGTGCCAGCATGTGGGAAGCAGAAGCAAGGACTGGAAGTTCTTCGGGGTATAGTGCAGTTGGTAGAGTGTTTACCTAGCCTCATGAAACCCTGCATAGCACCACATAAACCAGGAACAGTATCACATGCCTGTGACCACAGCACTTGGGAGTTGGAGGCAGGGGGATCGGAAGCTCAGGGGCATCCCCAGCTACATAGTTTGAGGCCAGCCTGCGCTACATGAGATCTTGTCACCAAAACCCAAAAACAAATGGAAAGGCCTTTAAGGAAATATAACCTTATCCATAGCTGATATCATATAAACTGTCCACAATCAAATGAGCGGAGGTCCTCGGACTCTTGCACAGTCTTGTCACACAGTGAGTGTCCATGGACTGTCCTTGTTGTCTGGTCCGTTAGAGCTGGCAAGGCACTCAAATCCTCGATGTGATTCCTATCTATTCTAACCCACCCCACCCGCCTGTCATTCCCAGGTGGCCCCGCCCACATAGAGGTTAACATCTCGGCCACCGGTGCCCTCCCCAATGGCACCCTGTACGCCGCCAAGGGCTCCCAGGTGGACTTCAGCTGCCGCAGCACCGCACGGCCTCCACCCGAGGTGGAGTGGTGGATCCAGGCCCACAGCATCTTGGAGTCCTTCGGAAAGAACCTGTCGACCAACAGCTTCGATCTAATGCTCATGTCACGGAAACTTCAAGGCAACTATACCTGCTCAGCCACCAACGTGCTGAGCAGGAGACAGCGAAAGGTGACCACCGAGCTCCTGGTCTACTGTGCGTAAGCTGCACGCCCCTCCACGAACCATACCTTGTCCATCTTCCTGTCAGCTTTGGTGCTGCTTTCTTCTGCCTCACAATTTCCTCTT
Source organism: Lophiomys imhausi (assembly GCA_907164525.1). NCBI lineage: Eukaryota > Metazoa > Chordata > Mammalia > Rodentia > Muridae > Lophiomys > Lophiomys imhausi. Next base: position 744,819 of record CAJQZJ010004765.1, read on the forward strand.
AATGCTGTGGCTCTGTAGTGTGGTTTATGCATGTTTCTTCTTTAGGGCTGCATAATACTCCATTGCAGGTCCATGCACGAATCCTGACATGCTTCGTTGTCTCCTTCAACATACAGGCGCACGTAACCTGGGCTGTCCCTTCTAGGACAAGGGCTGTCCTTTCTAGGAGCATGTTCTTATGTGGAATGTGGCAGAGCCCTCTAAGCCATACTACATTTGTTTTTTTTTAAATAGGGGGAAAGTATTACTGTTTCAAAATATACAAAAACTGGTCATGGTGGCTCATCCCTGTCATCCTAGCACTTGGAAAGCTGAGGCAGAAGGACCATAATGAGTCTCAGGCCAGTTTTAGCTATGAAGTGACTGTCTCCAAAAAAAAAAAAAAAAAAAGTGTGTGTGTGTGGTGGGGACTAGGGAGTGGGAAGACAGCTGTTGGGAAAGTGCTTGCCCTTATAAGCTTGAGAAACTGGGTTTAATTGCCAGCCCCCACATAAAAAGCAAGTCATGCCAGCCTGTATCTCTAATCCCCATGCTGAGGAGGCAAAGGTGAGGATCACTGGGGCTCACTGGCCAGCCAGCCTAACCTACTGGGCAAGTTCCAGGCCTGTGAGAGACCCTGTCTCAAAAAATAAGGTGGAAGACCCCTGAAGAACAACGTCCACAGTTGACCACGCCCTCCACACACACACACACACCCTACGCACACAGACACAAACACACACAAGTGCACTCAACCACACAAAAAGGCGCAACTCATTGGCATTTAGTACATTCTTAGTGTTGTACAGTCAGTCATCTGTGCTAGGCAAGTTTTCAGTACTATAATGAATGACCTGACACACTCAGCTTATAAAAAGAAAAGGTTTCTTTTGCCCCACAGTTGTAAAGGTTCCGGTCTGTGACTGATCGGCCTTGTTGCTTTAGGTCTGTGGCTACATGGCATGTCATGACCAGAGCACATGGCAAAGGAACTGGTTCGCTTCACAGCTGGGTGCTAGAGAGAGAAATAGGAAGAGGAAGTGGCTAGAGTCCCACATTCCCCTTTGAGGATACACCCACAGTGACCCAAAACCTCTCACTAAGGTCCCATCTCTTAGGATTTCTGCCACCTAACAGCTACTCCAGGCTGGGGACATCACAATCCACGGCTCCTCTGGAGTAACTACCTCATCCCTAGGAAGTCTCAGCCCCATTGGGCTCTGCCCCTGCTCCTCAGCTCCAACAACTCTGATTTATCTATTCTATCATTTTTCACATTTATTTATTTTGCATGTGCATCTATGAGGGCACCCATGTGCCATGTGGAGGTCAGGGGACAACTTGAAAGAGTCTGCGCTCTCCTTGTATCACGGTGGTTCCAGGGATCAAACTCAGGTGGTCAGGCTTGGCCACAAGGTCCTCCATCTCACCTGCCCCCCTCCATCTACCGACTGTCCCTTTCTTTTAGCTTTCGTGAATGAGTTGTACTGTGTGCATGCCTGCTGCCCAGGAAGGCCAGAAGAAGGCACTAGATCTCCCGAAATTGGAGTTACTTATGGTTGTGAGCTGCCATATGGGTCCTGGGACTAGAACCCTGGTCCTTTGCAAGAGCAGCCGACGTTCTTAACTGAGGTGTCTCTCCATCCATGTCACTATTGTTCCCTGCATTCTTATCTCAGGTAACTTTTGGTCCTAGTTAATTCCCTTTTGTTGTCCTTTTGTATTGTTTTTTTTTTTTTGAGACAGGGTTTCTCTGTGTATCTTTGGCTGACCTGGAACTCAATTTGTAGACCAGCCTGACCTTGAACCCTTGAACTCAGAGATCTACCTGCCTGAGTACTGGGATTAAAGGCGTGTGCCAACGCTGCTGGGCCTCAAAGGTTTTTTTAAATGAATTTTGTAAGTGTATGATACGTAAGTTTGCATGTGCCGCAGCATGTATGTGGAGGTTAAAGGGTAACTTTTGGGAGTTGGTTCTCTCTTCACCGAGGGCTCCAGGCATTAGATTTGGATGGTAAGGCTTGTAAGGTGAATCCTTTTCACTCACTGAACCATCAATAGCCTCTGCTGTCCTCTTCCTGCGACTCCTCCTCCTCCTCTTGCTCCTCCTCCTCTTGCTCCTCCTCCTCCTCCTCAACAGTGTCTCTGTAGCCCAGGCTAGCCTTGAACTAGATAAGTAGCCAAGGATGATCTTGAGCTCCTAATCCTCCTGCCTCTGTCTCCCAAATGTTAGTATTACAGATGAGCTCCACCACAACCATTTTGTGGGGTGCTAGGGGTCCAACCCATGGCCTTGTGCGCATTAGGCAAGCACTGTACTATTTGAGTTAACACCTCCCCACCCCCAGCCTAAGAGGTGCTTTCTGAAGGTAGACTAGCTGGCTTTAGTGGCTCTCAGAGATCCTGGTTCTGTAGCCAGACATACACACACCACACTCCCACCCCCACACCCACCCACACCCACACCCCTGCTGTCTGACTCAGAGCCTGAGATGAACCACGCTGTCCCCTGCTCTTTTGCAGGGCCCCCTCTGTCAGTCCCCCAGTGCTCGGTGGAGGCCTCTGCGGAATCTCCCACCCTGGAACTCACCTGTAGTTGGGATGGGGGATACCCTGACCCTACCTTCCTGTGGACTGAAGAACCTGGAGGAACGATCATGGGGAATTCAAAGCTGCAAACACTGAGCCCATCGAAACTGTCAGAGGGCAAGACGTTCAAATGCGCTGGGAGCCATATAGTGGTACCAGAGCCGGGAGCCAGCTGCGTAATACAGATCTGTGAGTCTGGCTTGCTTTGTCCTGGGGTTGGGGTTCACCTGCCTTCCTTTCTTCTCAAAGAATCGTTTGATGATAGTCCTGGGAGAGAAACTCAGTGTTGCAATGCCCAGACTTTCTCTTACTTCTCCTTCCGCCTCACAGCTGCCGTCTTCAAAGTTTAAAGATGCCCAGCTCAGGTTCTTTATCACAGCAAACACTGTGTCCTCATTTTCAGTCACTCAGCCTGGCACAGTGAGCAGGACAGATATGATGCCTCTGTTTGTCCTTTGTCCTCTTTATTATGTAGCAGAGGTCGTCCCTCCCCCCGCAAACTTGATGGCTTAAACATTTATTGCCTGAGGATTTCTGGTAGGGTACAATTATGTGTCTCATCCCAAGAATATGAAGTGTGTATTGTGTGTGGGTCCCAGCCAGAGGACTTGGTAGTTGGGGTGCTGAGATTATGAAAAAGGTGCACTTCCCAGGTGCTCACATGCCTGGTGAACTGTTTCCTTTCCACATGAGGCCACCCTCTGTGGGGCTGCCTGAGTGTCCTCCCAGTATAGTGACCCACTTTCCCTAGAGCCAGTGATCCAGGAGAGGCTGAGCCAGGCACAAGTGACCCTCTGTAGCTTTGGGAGTTGCTTGGTCTGCCTTCTGAAACACTCTGTCTCTTAGTAACAAGCCACTACCCGAAGCACATTTTCAAGGGCAGTGGGGGAGGATTACCAGACTCCTTTGTTCTCTTGGTGGGTTGTGCTGGAGATGAGACCCTGGATCTCACATAGAGTAGGGTGCCCTCCTGCTGACCTCCTAGTTCAAAACCCTGCCTCTTGAGAGATGAAAAGGAAATTAAGTCAGAGGGCAGAGCATTACTTGCTCAGCATGGATTTTATGGCAAGCATGCACTGCACCCCTGCAAAAAGGGGTCTTGCTAGGTTACCAGGTTGGTTCTGAGTTCCAGGGCTCGAGTGACCCTCCAGCCTCAGCCTCCAAAATAGTATGACTACAGACAAAGAGCCACCATGCTCTACTGCAGACATCTCAAAGTGGCCTGCAGGTCCCTTTGCTAAAGAACCTTGGGTGAAGGGCCTGTCATGTAAAGACCCCCCACATCCATCCTTTTGGATCTCCACAGGCCCCCTGCCTTTTGTAGCCTTTCTTCGTATCCTTGCCCACTGCATCTTCTCAGATAAACTTTTTGGATAAGTGCCATGCTGGTCAAGTGTGAGTGACATTTTGTATATCTGGGTGTTTTACCTGAATGTTTGTCTGTGTGCCATGTGTGTACCTGGTGCCCTTGGAGGCCAGAAGAGGGCACTGGATCCCCTGAAACAGGAGTTAGAGATGGTTGTGAGATACCATGTGGGTGCTTCTCCTTTGGGACCACAGCCAAGAGAGTGGTTTCATTTTACCAGGCAGGATCTCAGAGTGTCATACTGTGGACCTCAAAAATCCTTCAAGGTGACTTCCTGCCCAGTGGTTCTCAACCTGTGGGTCACGACCCTTTTGGGGGTTTTGTATGTCATATATTTATGAATCATAACAGCAAACATAGAGTTATGAAGTAGCAATGAAAATAATATTATGCTGAGGGTCACCACAACACGAGGAACTGTATTAAAGGGTCACAGCACTAGGAAGGTTAAGAACCACCATCCTGGGGGCTGGAGAGATGGCTCAGTAGGTAAGAGCACTGGCTAGTGCTCTTCCAAAGGTCCTGAGTTCAATTCCCAGCAACCACATGGTGGCTCACAACCATCCACAATGTGATCTGATGCCCTCTTCTGGCTGCAGGAGTACATGCAGATAGAGCACTCGTATACATAAAATAAATAAATAAATCTTAAAAAAAAAAAAAGAACCACCATCCTAGCCCTTCCTGGGGTATGCGTTAGAGAGATGTTCTCTTGCAGAGGACAAATGGGTCACTTCCAGCCCTCTGTGCAGCTCTCAACCTGCTCAAGTCAGGTGACTCCACGTGTTGCATGAATTTTCCTAGGGAGATGAAAACAAACATCCATTCACCTCAGCTAGGGCACTGGTGGCAGAGCAAAGATAAGATCCATCTGAGTCCAGTTTGGTGAACCACTAAGCTTATTGGGGCTACTTGCAGGAAGATGAGGGGTTGCTCTCATTAGCATGGGTGACTGCACTACAGAGAAGGTGTGTGTGTGTGTGTGTGTGTGTGTGTGTGTGTGTGTGTGTGTGTGTTTGTGACTCTAAGTACGTGAGTGAAAGCGTCCACCTTCCCTCCTCTCTGACCTAAGGAACACTCAGAGGAAATAGCTGTGCAGCCGGAGGCCACTGTTAGTCATCCAGGGCAGCTCTGTTTATGGCAGTCAGAACAGTTCCACCTGGAGAAAGCTGTGTCCTGGTCCCTAGAGCCTGTGTATTCTGGATTATCCCATGGTCCCAGTATCTTCGTTTGGGTCCTTATGAAAGGGAGGTGGGAGGTCACAGTCAGCAGGTAATGGGGTCATAGAAGGAAGATACTAAAAGGATATGAGGGCGGCATGGAGTCAGGAGCTGCAAAAGATGCTGGCCGTGGTGGAGCATGCCTGTAACCCCACCACGTGGATGGCAGAGGCTCAGGGTCCATGGTCATCAGCCTATTTGGTTTCTCCCAGAACTGTATTAGTGGAGCCTCCACCCTCGGAAAGCCCTGTCCCGGCAGCCGCCTTCTCAGTCTTAGGGAAATTGGGGCAGTGGGTCACTCTGTGTCTTAGCCACATGTCTTATGTAACTTGTGTGCTGAACAGGTTGCTTGGCTTTTTGTGTGCCTCAGTTTCCTTCTCTACAAGATGGGAATAATCTCAGAGTTCTTTTGAAAATGAGTTTAGTTCATTTGCATATAGCTCCTTGTGTACAGGAAGTACTTGATAGAGGTTAGACTTTATTCTGGAGGACCAGAATGGTGTGGGTGTGGGAATTGGGAGCATTAATGGTTTTGCTGGGAAGGGACATACCATGGCTCCTGGAACATTTGCCTCTGTTTACCCTCTTCTGACCACCAGCAAGCCCCTTACTTGTGTCTCAGCCCATGAAAACCTGCTTTGTGGGGGGCAACGTGACACTCACCTGCCAAGTGACAGGAGCCAACCCACCTGCCAGGATCCAGTGGCTGAGGAACCTCAGTCAGCCAGAGGTAGCCGTTCAGCCCAGCAGCCGCTACCTCATCACCCAGCATGGCCAGACCTCCTCTCTCACCATCCACAACTGCTCCCAGGACCTGGACGGTGGCGTTTACTTCTGCCGGGCCGAGAACCCCGTGGGGGTGAAGGCAGTAGACATCTGGCTGAATGTGAAAGGTAGGTGCTGAGAGTGGCCACGAGACAAGAGTCTCAGAGCACCTGGCACCACTGAGGGGCTGATCTTGGGGCCTCTCTTCACGTGGGTTATGGCCAAGTGAAGATGGCACCTCCACTTGCTAGCGGCTTGATAGGGTGCCTAATGTCCAGTCCTGGAAGCACCGACATATGCCTAGGACACCACAAAATTACAGCTTTTACTCATCAAAGGGGATGTGTTGTATGAAATAGTAATATTTATTAACTATTTTTTTTTTTTTTGGTTTTTCGAGACAGGGTTTCTCTGCGTAACAGCCCTGGCTGTCCTGGACTCTCTTTGTAGACCAGGCTGGCCTCGAACTCACAGAGATATCTGCCTGCCTCTACCTCCCAAGTGCTGGGATTAAAGTCGTGCGCCACCACGCCCAGCTGAAATAGTAATATTTATAATTGATACCTATGATTCTTTGGGTGGCAGAGTTATCCTTTAGCCCACTATTTACGAATAAACACACAGACACCTGATGGATTTTAACAAGCCTTAGCCTGGATTGGGCAATCTTAACCCATCTTAAATTTCATCCCCAAATAAAACCCTGTTATATGCATATGTCCCCTTGGGCTGTTATTCTCCACTCTATGCCTATGTTCCAGGCTGTGTGGAATGATGTTCTTCTAACTAACCCATTGTGTTTTCCTTTCCTTCCTCCTGACTTCTTTCTTCCGTGATCCTCTCTGCTCAAAAAGCCCGCCAGCTCCCCCCCCACACCTCTTCTACCCAACCCAGGCTGCATCATTTATTCAACCAATCAACTCCAAATTAGGTAGAGCAAGAATCACACCACACAGACATCTGTATATGACGATATCCTCGTGTGGATGGCAACCAGATCATAGGGCCAGTAATTAGCAACAAAATACCAGCAGCTTTCAGATCACCCCAACAGATATGTATATACTAGGAATGCATGCATATATGTGCACACTCAGACATCTATGTTGAAATTAGTGAATTGTAACAGGAAAGTGAGCACATAGTTTTCTTCTATCCCACTTACAATGTATATGGAACTCCCTATCAGAGACGGGGCAAGTTCTAGAACTCATTTATGCTCTTTATATCTTAACAATTTTTATGTCTTAAAACATAAACTGGGCATGGTGGCACTGTCAACAATGCCAGACCTCAGGAGGTGCAGGTGGGAGGCTGAGAAGTTAAGGTCATCTCAGCTACTTAGAGAGTTTGAGGCCAGCCTGGGCTACAGACCCTGTCTAAAAACAAGAAAGGAAGGCCAAACAGACAGAAGGGAGGGAGGGAAGGAGGGAGTAAGGAAAGGACAGTTCCTTTAAATCAGAGCTGCCGCTTAAACATTTCTCACTCACTTTTTTTTCTCCCTGGGCCCCGGGTGTGGATATATAAAATACACAAATAAAACACTGATAAATCATAAAGCAGTTTTTTGAAAGGGGAACATTTTTTGGAATATACATAGACCTTTACCTTTTTTGTTTGTTTTTCGAGACAGGGTTTCTCTGTATAGCCGTGGCTGTTCTGGACTCACTCTGTAGAACAGGCTGGCCTTGAACTCACAGAGATCTGCCTGCATCTACCCCCGAGTGCTGGGATTAAAGGGGTGTGCCACCACGCCAGGTTTACCTTTACCATTCTTTAAATGTAAAAGCAGATTTGCCTACCAGTGAGGAGGATGCACATGTTTATTTTGACACAGAGAGTTTAACTTGCAGGTTGGCAGGATGGCTCAGTGAGTAATTTCCAAGTCTGACTACCTGAGTTTGATCTCTGGGACCCATGTGATGGAAGGAGAGACCCAATAGCCTCAAGTCGTCCTCTGACCTTCGTGCACATGCTGTGACATGAATGCACACATGCATACACAAACACGTGTGAGTACACATACAAATACATAGTGAGAATTAAATTTATGGTGAGTATTTTATACCGCAGGGCCCAGAGTATCTTCAGTGTTGTTCAGAGTTGGTTGGTATTTTGGTTTTATAGTTGTCATTGCTAGAGTACTTGTAATTACAGGTGTGTCTGCCACCATGCCTGGCTTTCTTCTAGAATTTGTTCTGACATTTTAACACCCCCCCCCACCATGGTTAAGGATTTAACTCAGACTTGATTTTTGTGGGTGGTGTGTGGTTGGATGAAGTTTCTTTTCTTTCTTTTGCCCCTCCCACATTGCCTAGGTTTGACCTAGCTCCATCTGCTTCCTTTGTTCACTCTTAGACAATATTAGGTTCTTCTCCTGCTTAGTTTTCATTTGAGACAGGGTCTTGATAAATAGCACAAGCTAGCTTGGAACTTCCTCTGTAGACTTGGCTGGGCTTGAACTTGTGGTCCTCTTGGCCTCAGGCCTGTGTTACTACACCAATTGTCACATTTCTTTTTTATGTGTGGCCAGTGCTGAAATTCTCTGTCCTGCATTGGTGGCAAAAACCTTTAATCCTAGCTCTCCAGAGGTAGAGGTGGGCGGATTTCTGTGAGTTCAAGGCCAGCCTGGTCTATAAAGCGTGTTTCAGGACAGTCAGAGCTACACAAAGAAACCCTGTCTCTATGTCCTGTTCCATTGAGTACCCTGTTTACTGTGGTACTGACTCCCACTCTCTCTCACTGTGGCCTTGGAAAAGTCCCAGTATCTGATCCACACGGAGCCCCTTTAACCTGGCAGTGTTCTCTGAGGTTACACACTTCATTTGACTCTAGATTCTCTCTGCCTGAGGTTGGTATTGGAGAGATTACATGGACATGAAACCAAGGGAGGACAAGTGGATTTGGGCTGAAGAGGGGAGGTTTTACGTGACCAAGTGAAAAGGCTCGTGGTGTGATCTCTTTACAGAACCTCTGAACATCGGGGGCATCGTGGGGACTGTGGCGAGCCTCCTTCTGTTGGGACTGGCCATTGTTTCGGGGCTCTTGCAGTATTATAGCCCTGTGTTCTGCTGGAAAGGTAAGACCCCTTGAGTTCCCCTGCTTCTCTTTCAGGCTTTTAACAAGAGCTGTGAGTGGGGCTGGAAGAGATGGCAAAGCAGTTAAAAGCACTGGCTGTGCTATCAGAGAACCAGGGTTTGATCCCCAGCATCCAATGGCTCCTCACAACTGTCTGTAACGTCAGTTCCAGGGCATCCAGTAACCTCTTTTGGTCTCCTTGGACACAGGCCATGCATATGGTACACAGACATGCCTTCAGGCAAAACACCTGTGCATATAAAAATAAATAAATAAAAATTTGAGAAGCTGTGATTGGGAGGGAAATTCTCTGCCCAGCTTCCAACTAACGCCACATCCTATAAATGCTTCCCTGGAGCGGCATGTACAATAATGAGGCGCCTAAGTGGCACCCCCAAGCATTTTGAATGTTTCTTAGTTGCTTGTCTTTTGTCAATGTTAGTATTTAAAAAAAACTTTAATTATATCCTCTGTGTGCTTATGTGTGTATGCACAGGGGTGTGTGGGTGTATGCGCCCATGTGTGCCCATACAGAGGCCAGAGCAGGACCTTGGGTGACCTCTCTCTCTCTCTCTCTTTCTCTCTCTCTCTCTCTCTCTCTTCATCTGACTTGGGAAAGGGTCTCTGTGTACTGGACCCTCATCCCTTTGGCTAGGCTGGCTGGCCAGCAAGCTCCTAGACTCTACCTGTCTCTCCCAACTAATGCTGGGGTTCCAAGTCCATACAGCCATGTCTGACTTTTTAGGCATTTGAATTTGATCTCGCAGATCCTCATGCTGTGGAGTGAATTTGATCTCAGGTCCTCAGGCTGTGGAGTCATCCGTCTCTGCAGCCATAGTT
>CAJQZJ010004765.1:772996-872653 GCA_907164525.1 Lophiomys imhausi
CCCTCGGCTCCGCGTCCCCCCGGCCACAGGTCCCCTCGGCTCCGCGTTCCGCCACCCACCCGAGGCCCCCTCCCGGCCGCGCGGCGCTCCCCGCCCCGGCCCCGCCCCCGCCGGCCGCCATGTGACGGGAAGCAGCTGATGGCCTCTGCGGGCGGCGGCGGCGGCGGGCGCGGCGGGGCGGGGGCGTCGGGTGGGCGGCGCGGGCGCGGAATGAAGGCCCGCGGCCCTGGGGGCTGAGGCGCCCGCCGCAAGGCGAGGGGCCGCGCGTTCCCCATGGAGGCCGGAGGTGAGTGCGCCCGCCGCGGCGGGGCGGGAACGGGGACCGAGGCGGGAGCGCAGCTTTGTTTCACTTTCGCTGTCAGGGGCGCCCGCTTGTCTTCTGGCGGCCGCATTCCCGGAGCCCCCCGGGAGGGCGCCGGGCCCGGGTCGCCGGCGCCCGCTGAGGCCGGCTACCGGCCTCCGCGCCCACCGCGGCTCGGCAGTGGCGGCGGCCGATGAGTTGGTGCCTGGGAACGGGGTGGGGCCCGGGACGCTGCCCCGCGGTGACACGTAGGACCCGACACCCTGGTGGGTGAGGTCCGGTGCCCCCCATTTCCTTGTCCGCAGCTGTCACCATGAAAGCTGGAAGGGAGAGCACGGGATGAGCTTCCTGGCCGCCTGGAAAGCGCTGGGGGTGGCTAGATCCGCAGCCACCACCCCTCCCGGGGCTTCTCCCTAAGGGGCCCTTGGCCCTGCGTCCCGCCCACAGTAGAGTGGCTTGGGTTGGGGGACCTATTGCCAGACAAGGATCCTCAAATACCCGAGCTTAGGGACAGTTTCCTTAGGGGAATCTCAGGAGTCAAGGCCTAGGGCTCAGAGGTAAGTTGAAGCTTCACCTAGTCTGGAGGACCTGGATGCACCCGAGGGCTTGCAGTGCTGGGTGGGTTGTTTGAAAGGCAGGTATTCCCTGGGGTGGTGTCCCCTTTGCATTTAGGAAATGACATTTCTTTGTTTGCAGGAGCCAGGCTTGCAGGGAAAGGTGTCTCGGCAGCTTTTCCCCCGGTTTCCATCTAGATTAAAGCCTCTCAGTATCTTCCCCATAGAATTCTGTTTAAATGGCCCCTACTGTTTTCTTCAGTGAATCTTTTTATAGCTTCCGTTCTCATTTCCATTGATGCCTCATAGTTAAATCTCAAAGCAAGCAGTGACCAGACTCCCTTTTTAACAGAAATATGTTCCAGTGCACTTTTCCCCTAGTGATTGACAGCTGTGTTGTAGGGGTGTCGGCAGAGCCTCTTTTCAAACTGAATAATGTCTGTTGTGAACGGATAACAATAGAAAACAGTAGATCAGTGGTTAGAACTAATTTATTCATTCAACAAATACTTATTGATATTGAGTACCTGCTATGTGAGTGCCCTCTAGGTCATTGCTGTCCCATAGAAGTACCGTAGCAATATGTAATTTAAATGTTGTAGACGCATAAAAAACAAGAAACAGTTGAAATTAAAGGGTATCTTTCAGGCTGACATATCTAAAATATTTCAAATAGATTATGTGATCAAACAAAAATTATAGGAATGTTTTGGAGCCTTGAGAATTTTTTAATGTGTGGGTGTTTTAACTGCAGTGCATGAGGGGGCCAGAAGAGGGCGTCAGACCCTCTGTTCCAAGTTACAGATGGTTGTGAGCAGCTTGGTGGTACTGGGAACAGAACAGCAAACAACACATTTTTTAACAGCTGAGCCATCATTACCACTAAGTTTTTACAGTGTGGTGTGTACTTTATTCTTTTTTTTAAAAAGCTACTCTTAGATTTATTTGTTTTACATTTCATGTGTATGAGTGTTCTACCTGCCTGTATGTCTGCACACCATGCTTATGTCTGGGGCCTGCAGAGGCCAGGAGAAGGCAGCAAATCCCATGGAACAGGAGTTACAATTGTGAGCTGCCATTTGGGTGCTAGAAATCGAGCCAAGGTCCTCTGTGAGAGTAACAAGTGCTCTTAATTGCTAAGTCATATCTCCAGCTCTATGTATTACAGTCATAATAGACCTGCCATACTTCAGGTGGTCAGTAACTGCTTGGGACTGGTAACTCTTGACAGACAGGCCACAAATGCATGCAAACCACAGATGGTTTGTACCCAGAAACCCCTAGTGTAAAGAGAGCTAAATGACTGAAGCTAAGGGACAGTGACTTAGTCACCTTGGTGAGTCAGGGATGTCATCAAGGAGGTGACATGGACCTGCTTATGATGGAACAGCCAGTCAGAACTATCCAAGCTAGTGGAGCATCCTAGCCGTGCAGAGATCCCAAGGCAGGATCACAAGCTCCATGCCAGCCAGGTTCCTGGCTCCACCTCTGTTAAGGTGAACCTCCTTGTGTGGAAGAGGCTCCTTATAATTGTCTTTCCATTCTGCCTGACTGCCTGTACATGTCCCTGGTTCAGTTGGAAAACCTGGAAAGGGGCGCTGTTAGGGAAACAGTGTTCAAAGGTTGCAGAACTTCAGTTAGCTAGGATGGTGACTACAGTTAATAGTATGGCTAAATACTTGAAAATTGCTGACAGATTTTCAGGAGAGAGTCCTCACTGGGAAAAAAATGCTAAGAATGTGAAGGAGACTGGGTGTGGTGGTGCACACCTTTAATCCTAGCATTTGGGAGTGGGAGGTAGAGGCAGGAGATCTCTGTGAGTTTGAGGCCAGTCTGGTCTACAGAGTGAGTCCAGGACAGCCAGGGCTGTTACACAGACAAACCCTGTCTCGGGCTGGAGAGATGGCTCAGCAGTTAAGAGCACTGGCTGCTCTTCCAGAGGTCATGAGTTCAATTCCCAGCAACCACATGGTGGCTCACAACCATCCATAATGAAATCTGGTGCCCTCTTCTGGCCTGCAGATATACCTGCAGACAGAACACTGTATACATAATAAATAAATCTTAAAAAAAAAAAAAAGAAACCCTGTCTCAAGAAAGGAAAGAAAAAAGAATCTGAAGGATTGCATATTGAGGCCTTCACTCCCTGTATATCAGTGTATCCGGGTATCAGTATATCACATGGTATCCAATAAGTATGTACCGCATATTGGTTTAATAAAGCCTGATCTAACCAAGGAGAATCGTACAGGTACAGTCTCAGATGAAGCCAGATGTTTCCAGTTCTATTTCATTTGTTTTGAAGCTCTTCACTAATTATGGTTTTGTTTTTCAGTAGCCAAGTTTAGTTTGGTCCCAGACTCCAAGAGACAGCTACTGGTTTCTTCTTTTAGAGTCAAGACTCCTGACCTGAAATAGCAAGAGATGAACCCCCCCAATCCCAGAAATAGAGTATGAATTCTGGGCAGGGCTAGGGTTTAAGAAGAATTTTGTGTGAACAATGTCACAAGCATCTTGGTAGTCTAAAGAGCTCCGTTTCCTCTATATTTAAAGAGGTATTGCTTGTCTACTTTTCACCAAATATCTCCTGGTAGCCTGACTGCTGGCATCGGGAAGCATACAAGGTCACTGCTGTAGGCAGACCTCCTAGTGCTGGGTGGATAAGGACCTCAGGAGTGACAAGTTCTATGAAGGAATTAATGGAGAGTTGTGAAGGCCCTGGGTTAGAGGTCTGAGGGAGTTGTCCTGTGAGCCAGACTCAGTGAGGATGGGATGCAGCCATGGAGAAGCATTCCTGTGAAGGAGACAGCGGATGGAAAACCCTGAGGCTGGAAATAACTGAGTAGAGTCAGATGGCAGAAGACAGGGAGAGAGGCACGAGGCCAGGCGTGAAATGGAGGCAGGGGCCTGGTAATGAGGGGGTTGAGGGCAGTAGAACTGGCAGTGTAAGAGTCAGTGGAGCTACAAGCTAAGACACAAGGAGAAAGGATGATTAAGAGCCAGGCAGACAAGCGGTCAGAAGACTGCCTAGCAGGCCAGCCAACAGGCAGTGCCGTCGGGTAGCACCATAGAGATGGAGGGGGGGTTGGTGAGGCTTTTGGAGACAGACTTCATTGAACTTGACAGTGAATTTGTTTTGCGTAGTAAAAGAAATGAAGGCTGAGCCCTTTTATGTTGTGTGAAGTGCCATCGTATCAGAAGAGTGGGTGACATTTGTGCATGGGAGGAAGTGAGCCACGTGCAATTAGTAAGTAGTGCATGAGGGTGGATGCAGTTTTCTTGGCCTCCTCACTGTTGACACTGAGGTGGAACATGCTCACATCCATAAAATGATGCTCATGCACACACGTGATTGCATACACGAGAGGATTCCAGATCCAAGCGCACACAGGTCTTTGGGAGGAGTGATCTGAGTCTGTCTGCACAGCAGTGTAGACCTAATGTATTTAAACCTGTATCTCCACATAGAACCTCAAGCAATGAATGTTCTTTTTATAAAGCCAAGATATGCATTTAAATGCTAATTTTGAATTCTAAGATTGAATTTTTAGCAACATACATATTTTATGAAACAAAATGTATCTTGATTCAGTGGATTTTTTTAGAGCACTTACCACAAAAATCAGTTGAATCCCCCAAACCCATGGTGGAAGCAGAGAACTGGCTCCTGAAACTTGTCCTCCACCCTCCTACACACACCCTATGGCATTTATGTGTGTGCCACATATACATGATCATGTAAATTCTTAAAGAGATATATCTATGTATTTTCCTGTTATATATGTAGCAGAAAATGCTTGTCTTCTGCATGAATCATTACCTCTGTCTCACCAGTGTCATGCATTAGCATTGTGTACACCAAGAAAGGATGCTACTCTAGCCAAGAAAAGCTCCCCGTGGTAAAGAAGTATGTCGATTTCTTTGAAGCCCAAATGTAAGAAAATAAAGCAGGTTTCGAAATAAAATATAGCTTGTTCAAATTCTTTTCTCTGGAGTCTGGAGAATTAGCTCTGTGGTTAAGAGCACTGGCTGCTCTCTTAGAGGACCTGGGTTCAATTCCCAGCACCCACATGGTGGCTTACAACTATATGTTACTAAGTTCCAGGGGATCCAACTCCATTTTATGGCCTTTGTGGACACTGTATGCATACATGTGGCACTAACATACATGTATGCATACATGTGGCACTAACATACATGCAAGCAAAATACTCATTCACATAAAATAACTTTGTAAAATTAGTTATTTTCTTTCTTTTTTTTTCCCAGACAGGGTTTCTTTGTGTAGCCCTGGCTATCCTGGACTCACTCTGTAGACCAGGCTGGCCTTAAACTCACAGAGATCCACCTGCCTCTGCCTCCCAAGGGCTGGGATTAAAGACATGTGCCACCACACCCTACAAAATTATGTTATTTTCTCTTAACACCCACAAAAGCTTTAACTCTCAGAACTACTGAAGTGGGACATGCACAAAAGGAAGTCAACGGTGGTTAAAAAACCCTCATTCTTCAGGCCTCTGACTAAGGAATCAGCCACAGTGTTTCTTCCCTGGAATAAAGAACTACAGAGGAACTATGGTGGGTTGAACAAACACTGCCTACTCTTAGGAGATGTAAGGAGCTCTCGGAGAGGGAGGTGCAGCCGTGCTGGTGCTGTGGAAATGCTTGTGTTCAGGTCTACAAGAGCACGAAGTAGGGTTGGGCTCCTTTCTGTTTTTGTAGTAGTTAGGGTTGCTGCCTGTCAGTAGACCTAGGCGCCATTCTTAGAAGCAGAAACTGAACAGGATGTGAATGGGAAGGGGGCTGGGATCGTGCAGGGCAAGGAACAACATAGGAAGTGGCTTGATGGAGGGCTTAGTGTAAGGGTGCTGTGGCAGACTTGGGCTGGCAGTTGGGAGCCTTTGGAGTATGTTTGATGTGTTTTCAGCATTGGCGGGATCCCTGGCTCACAGTGAATCAGTTGTCACTTAGAGTAGGTTAAACTAGGACTGAGTGAATAGGGAGTGGAGCCAGTAAGTCTACCCGAAAAGGAGGTGTGGAGAGTTCTGGGAATGAGGAGGAACCCTTGAATTGAAGGCAGCAGGTTGGTTCCCTTTGAGGGGGACCTTCAGTGCGTTCATTGGCTGGAGTCCACACACAGATGCCTCTCACTTTCTTCCTGCTAACCATTCACAGGAAAAGGAGGCCTCATTCACCAGGTCCATGGCCACACCAAGGTTACTCTGAGTCACCCAAGAGGAGGGTGGCCACTGAGTAACCACAGTGGAATGTAGCCTGTGGCTACTGTTATTGCCCTAGGTCATTTAAACGACAACTCTCCCACAAAGTCCTGGGCAGACAGCAGCTTCCCATGTTTGGTGGTCAGGCTGGGAGGCTGTGTTCTGAAGTATGGTATCTCCTTCCCCAGAGGAACCACTGCTGCTGGCTGAACTCAAGCCCGGGCGTCCCCACCAATTTGATTGGAAGTCAAGCTGTGAAACCTGGAGTGTGGCCTTCTCCCCAGATGGTTCCTGGTTCGCCTGGTCTCAAGGACACTGCCTGGTCAAGCTGGTCCCCTGGCCCTTAGAGGAGCAGTTGTAAGTCCTCTTTATACCATGGGGGAATGAAGGAGGTCCATGGTGGGACATTGGGTGCTTTCCCAAGGTGTTCCCTACTCTTTAGATCTTTTTTAAGATAGGTAAGCAGCCGGGCGGTGGTGGCGCACGCCTTTAATCCCAGCACTCCGAGGCAGAGGCAGGTGGATCTCTGTGCGTTCAAGGCCAGCCTGGTCTACAAAGCAAGTCCAGGACAACCAGGGCTACACAGAGAAACCCTGTCTCAGAAAAAAAAAAAAAAAAGATAGGTAAGCAAAGAAGGGCTAAAGAGTCGAGGGATTGATTATGAGGTCCCAAAGCCCCACATTCTGTACATAGGGTCTGTGGAGACTGTGTTGGCCTCATACTGAATTTTTGGACAACTTTATTAGAAGTGACACGCTTTGTCCATTTGAAGTATATGGCGCTAGCTGTGCTCTGTGATCCTGTAATCGCTGTACTTGGGAGATAGAGGCAAGAGGGTCACCAGGTAAAGGATAGCCTGCACTAGGTGGTGAGACTCTGTCTCAAAAGAAAAGCTGAAAATAGAGCATACAGTGCAGTATTTGCACACGGAGTTGTGCACCTGTCGCCAAAATCAATTCTAGAGCATTGTCATTTCCTCAGAAAGATAGCTGTCTCTTTTATCCTTCTGTGTCTTTGTCCTGGCAACCATTGTGTCTCTGTGTCCCCACTGTGGACTTGCTGTCCTGGATTTTTTACTGGGATCTTTCTGCATATGGCTGTGTTAACACAGCTCCAAGCAGTGCCTGGTGCCATCAGTGTGTGTGCCACTGTCACTTCTGTTTACTGCCCAGTGACATTGTACTAGCGTGAGATGCCAGGCTCAGGTGACAGGCTTTTCATTGATGGTGGTTAGGTGAGTAACTCTGCTCTGAACGTTTCTGGACACATCTGCTTGGTCGTGTGCGTCCAGTATTAGACTGAGAAGGTGGCCAGCTGTCTTCCAAAGTGGTGGTCCAGTTTTCCATCCTCATCTCCCACCAGCAGTGTCTTCAGATCTGAAATTCTCTACATCCTGGAGACACTTGACATTGTCCTCTCTTTGTTCCACTGGGGCACTCCTAGTGTGAGGTGGAATCTGATTTGCATTTCCTTCCTGGCTCCCAGTGTTGAGCCTTTTTCCTGTGCTAATGGATCTCTGAGTCCTTCCTTCAGAGAAATACCTCCTCCTTCCGATCTCTGGACATTTTTTTTTTAAATAATTTATTTTTTATTTCTTCAAGTTACATCTCAATCACAGTCCCCTCCCTACTCCCCCCTCCAGTCCCACCCCTCCTCCTCCTCAACCCCCCATCCTCTTCCCCCTTATTTTTTTTTTTTTTTTTTTTTTTTTAGTTTCAGGTATTTCTTTTTCCCCCCAACAGCTCTCCCTTTCAGTCCACAAAATGGTTCTTTTTCTTATAACTACAAATACAATACAAAACAACAGAAATAAATAGGCCACAATTATAAGAGTTATATGGCTTAGCATACATTCCCAATGTCCAGTCCATATGTATTTGGCACCTGACTTTAACATTCTACTATCTAACCATCTCCATGAGTTTAAAGTTCTATATCTAACTCAGCTTTCATACTAACTTGCCTCATAATTTTAAAAATATCTTCTTAGATCCAGAACACCCTCTTGATTCCTAAACAACTCAAAATTTAACTATGAGACTCTAGCTATCTATTCTTCAACCACCTCAGAGACCTGAGAGCTCTGGACATTTTTTAACCGGGCCTTTGTTTCCTTTTTTGTTTGCTTGTTCCTTTGTTTTCTAACCTAGTTTGTAGTTTCTGATGCAAAGGTTTGTCTTTTCATGGGATGGACAGTTCCCGGGTCTGAATGCCATGAACTCCTGGCTGATGTATCTTCTATCCATCCCGGGCTAACTGCATGTCTGCATTTGATTATTAAGCCTGTATGCCTGTATGTGTCTATTCTTTACAAACCTTCTTCACTTGGCACAGAGCAGAGGTAGAGAACCCTGAAGTACATCCAGCTTGTTCTGGAAGCTCTTGGCATTTCTCATCAGTGATGGGCTACATTTAAGCTTGGATACATTTTGTGGGAAACTGTTGCCACATAATATCAAATAATGGTAATGCCACCAAGAGTCCGGGTTATCCTAGGCAGCTTGATAATGGTAATGCCACCAAGAGTCCCGGTTATCCTAGGCAGGCTACATACCGCTGGGGAGGAAGGTGTGAGTTCAGTCTCCACTTCCTGGAACCAAATTCCCATGACTCCTTGGACTGTCCTAAGTGGGGGCCTCTGAGGTGAGTGGTGGTAGGCTGCCTACTATGTGGCTTCACCCTGAAAAATGATTTCCAGTTAGTTTCTTCTGTAACAGGAAGGGAAGGTCAAGGTCATTCACTTGTTTGAATGTGTTATATTTTCTAAATATAACAGGAGAGACTCTTTGTATGTAGATTTGAGTCTAGGGTCAGCTTATTGTCTGAAATGGCTTGATTGTTGTTGGTTATCTTCCTCTGGCGTGATCTTATTCCCAATTTTATATGCATCACTGTAGGCAAACACCCTTCCTATGATAGATACTAAGAACACTGGAGAGAGCTCTGAATCCTTTTTTCTATGTCATTTTCCAAAATGGGAAATGTTTACTAACATGTCAAAGAAGAAATCACTGGTTTGGGGGAACATCACAGAGTTTGAAGAGTGATATTCCAGTGTAGGGCAAGAAGATGGCTTCTTTTTAAAAGCAACCAGGCATGGCAGTGCGCCTATAATTACAACTGCTTGTGAGGCTGAGGCAGGAAAACAGCCTGAGCAACTTAGGGAGACACTAAAATAGGATGCAGCCCGGCAGGCGTCAGGGGCTTCTTCCTGAGTGTGTGAGGCTCTGGGTTCCAGGCATACTGAAAACAGTACGGACAGCAAAATAAACTACACCATGGATGCAGTAATGGCTACCATGTGCAATCACGATATTATTTGCAAGAGGCATATGCAGTGGAGCAGTGTGTGTGATATGACCGTGCGACCTTGGTAGAAGCGATGTTTACTGTGGTTAGAGTCCAGTTGGACTGAGTTGTTCTGTCCTGTGCTGGACCTTGGACTAGGCTCTGTGCAAGTGCTGTACCACAGAGCTGTGTCCTCAGTCTGAATATCCCGTTATTTATTTCATTTCTGGATCTGCTATTGTCTCTTACATTTTATAAGTTAATGTAATTGTTACTGGTATCATGTATATTCTCATTAGGGGTGTTTGACCTTTGTCTGCTTATGTAGTCATTTATTGGTAGGACTAGTGACCCAACCCAGGACCTTGCCTGTGTGAGAAAGGTAATTGAGCCTCTGTAACTGAGTCACACCCCAGCCCAGAATAGTAATATATTTGGTTTTCTGTGTGGCCCTGGCTGTCCTGGAACATGCTATATAGACCAGGCTGGCCTCAAACTCCCAGAGATCCCAAGTGCTGGGATTAGAGTCATGAGCCCCCACACCCAGCTGTTACACATTTTTAAAAAATCCTATTATCAGCTGGGCATGGTGGTGCATGCCTTTAATCTCAACATTCGGGAGGCAGAGGTGGGCGGATCTCTGTGAGTTCAGGAGAAACCCTATCTCGAAAAACGTTTAAAAAAAAATGAATCCTATTAGCTGGGCATGGTGAAGCATACCTTTAGTCCAAGCACTCAGTAGGAAGAGGCAAGTGGTCTACATAGTGAATTCTAAGACAACCAGAGTTATATAATAGAGAGATCCTGTTCCCCTCAACCCCCCTCCAAAAGAAATTCTATTAGGAATTGCTTTTGTTTTATGGAGTGATTACCTGGTGTCAACCAATAATCATATATGCTTCTTTCAAGAATAAAGATTTGAGAAGCTTTTTAAAAGGTTATGTATGTGTGCATGTGTATGTCTGTGTATGTGTATATATGTGTGTATTATTGTGTGCATGTGTGCACGCATGCTTGCACAGATGTGGAAAGCAAAGGACAACTTTGCAGGTATCAGCTCTCTCCTTTCACTCTCTGGGTCCCAGGCATAGAGAGAGCTTGGGCTGTCAGCTTGACGGCAGCTCCTGTACTTGCTGGGCCATCTCATCTGTCCCAGATTTGAGAAATGAATATTAATTCAGGTGAAGTCAGGTTCTGGTAGAACAGTGTTTCTCAGCCTTCCTAACACTGCAACCCTTTAACACAGTTCCTCAGGTTGTGGTGACCCTCAACCATAAAATTATTTTTGTTGCTACTTCATAACTAATTTTGCTGCTGTTATAAATCGTAATGTTTTCTGATGGTCTTAGGTGACCCCTGTGAAAGGGTTGTTTGACCCCCAAGGGGTCATGACCCACAGGCTGAGAACCACTGTGCTGGAGCCTCCTATTCCATTAGCACCCACCCTGCCCTCCTCTGCCAGTGTGTCTGTCTCTGCTGTCCTTCAGCAGCACACTCAGGCACCCAGAGCGTTTTCTGAGTGTGGGGCTGGAATACTCTTGCTGTGACCTTTAGTTCCAGGTCTCTCGGACCTTGTGACCCAGCAGAGTGAACTGGTCTAAAGCAGAGGTGTGAGTGCAGCCCTGTGGCACTCGTCCATGCTTTGGTCAGTGAAGAGCCTGTGTGCGACAGTGAGACTGTGCTGCTTGGGATGCTGTGACTGTCCTAGTTTATGTAGGACATGCTAGGATCCCCACAGACAAACTGCAACGTCCTCAAGAGCATAGCCCTATTGTTGAGCCATGTATGCCTTTCCCTGTCTAGAAAAGCCCAACATATTAAATGAAGCAATGCATAAATAGTCCTCATCCCTTTGAGTGAGTTGGTACAGATGTACCCTTCATTCAGATACAGAAATGACTCTATTTTTAAAAAAAATTGGAGGTTCTAAGCTGTTTTATTCCACTTGTGGCCTGTTCCTTTTTTTTCCTTTTCTTTTTTTTTGGTTTTTCAAGACAGGGTTTCTCTGTATATATATCCGTGGCTGTCCTGGACTCACTTTGTAGACCAGGCTAGCTTCAAACTCGCAGAGATCCGCCTGCCTCTGCCTCCCGAGTGCTGGGATTAAAGGTGTGAGCCACCATGTCTTTTTCTTTTTTGAAACAAGGTCTCCTTATATGGTTCAGACTGGTCTCAAAGTACTGACCTCCTGCCTGAGCCTCCCAAGTGCTGGGATTACAGGTGTGCAGGACCACGCTTCTAGCTCTGTGACCTCTTTTTTTTTTTGTTTTGTTTTTGAGGCAGGGTTTGTCTTTGTAGCCCTGGCTGGCCTAGAACTCATTCTGTAGACCAGACTAGACTTGAATGCAGAGATCTGCCTACCACTGTTTCCCGAGTGCTGGGATTAAAGGCATGCACGATGACACATGGTTTTTGTGGCCTGTCTTTAAATTCTGTCCCAAGATGAAAAGCTCCAGTCCCTGTGCCAGGCCAGGCAGCTGTGGACAATATAGACAGGGCAGTGACAGATGTGTGGATTAGTTGGGACCCATCACAGAGACCCTGTTGATGAGATGACATCAACCATTGATATCATCAGGGACCAACACCAGAACCAACAGGCAGTTTGATTTTGGTGTCTGTATCCCGGGATAAGGGGCTTCATATCTGGAACCTGAATTAACATGGTAGGAGAGGTGCCTGGACCCTTGACAGCCTCCAAAATCCTGTATTGCCTTTTCCTTCATCTCACCGTGGTATTTTTACCTAGAACAGCATTCTTTCTCCAGATTATGACTGGCTAGACTCTGTGGGTCAGGTCTGCTCTGACCGTACAGCTCTTTTACTATTGCACTTGGCAAAAATGAGGGAGCTAGGGTTCCAACAACACTTCTATTTTAAAAAACGTCATTTTGTCAGGAATGGCCTGCTGTACTTCAAACCTCAACATTCAGGAGGCAGAGACAGATAGATCTCTGTGAGTTCCAGGCTAGCCAGGGCTATATGGTAAGACTCTATCTCAAAAGTAAACAAATCCTGTCATTTTCTACAATATCTGTAAACTCAGAACACATTATAAGCAGCAGTATAAGTTAGGCACAAAGACACAGTGTAACAGTAAATTTTTATTTATCAAACATGTATTTATTAAAATTTATCAGTTACTTAACAGTTACCTATAAAAGTTCCTAAATCCTAAAACCCAAACCCTAACTCTAATCTAAAACACCCTAATGCCTATAAACATTTAACATTAACCTGAAGTTTTTTTTTTTTTTTTTTTTGGTTTTTCGAGACAGGGTTTCTCTGTGTATCTCTGGCTGTTCTGGACTCGCTTTGTAGACCGGGCTGGCCTCGAACTCACAGAGATCCGCCTGCCTCTGCCTCCCAAGTGCTGGGATTAAAGGCGTGGGCCACCACCGCCCGGCTTAACCTGAAGTTTTTTTTTTTTTTTTTTGGTTTTTTGAGACAGGGTTTCTCTGTTTAACAGCTCTGGCTGTCCTGGACTCGCTTTGTAGACCAGGCTGGCCTCGAACTCGCAAAGATCCGCCTGCCTCTGCCTCCCAAGTGCTGGGATTAAAGGCGTGCGCCACCACCGCCCGGCTTAACCTGAAGTTTTTTAAAAGGATATTTTCTTAAATTAATTCTCTTGGCATGGATCTGTATGGATGGCTGGTTTTTGTCAAATCTTTCAGTCTTAAAGTCTCTGAATCTCAGATCTTAAGGCAGTTTATAAATTTAATCTGTTTCGACCACTGAGGTGGGGTGGCCCTTATATCAAGCAAGAATTGCCTCTTCTGTCTTAGAGCCCAATTACAAAGTTTCCTAGGCTCACCATTCAGATGCTTTGGGCCTCCAAGGGTCTCGCTCCAGTGCTCCATCCACTCCGATGCCCCCGTACTCAGAGGAGACAACTTCCCGCCTAGATGCTCCAGAGTACCAGGGAGAATCCATCCCAGACCCTCGACAGGTCCATGCAAGATGGTGATGCGGCTCTGCCAGATGAGGAGGAAGGCGGGTGAGGCAGGAGGAATGAGTTGTGACCACGTGAATCTTGACTTAAATCTCTTCATCTGTCATAATGAATTGGCAGCGTGATTTTATTTTCGGCAGAAGTTTTTGCACTTCCAAGTCTTGCCCTTGGGCTATGTGTCCCTCCATAGCTTTCCTTGCAGAGGGGGTTCGAGGAACAGCAGGAGGTCATGAAATTGTGTGAATCTGTTGTGAAAATCTGGAGTTCTTTTCGACAGTGTTGTTACCATTGTTCCTGGCAGGCTCCCCAGGGAACGACTCCATCCAAAGTCCCATGATCAAAAAAAAAAAAACTGTCATCTGCCCTTGGCGGGCTCCCAAGGACACACCACTTCCGGATGTAAATCTTTTACCTGAAAGTCCAGGCTTTTGCTATTCCAAGATCCCTATGGTGTTAAATGCTATCACTAACCTCACCACAACATGGCACATGCCCTTTTCATATGTGGAGTCTAAAACAGAATAGACTGATAGAAGCCAGGAGTACAATGCTATCTACCAAGGGTGAGAATGGCATGTGGCTAGATGTTGGCAATGCTACAGAGCCCAGCGGCAGGGTGAGTTCTGTGGCTCTGGTGTCCACTTGGAAGCTGTTTGAAGAGAAGTTCTTTGATGCTCTGTAGTAGCAAGTGTGAGAGGAAATGAGTTCTAGGCGGTCACCCTTTCTGTCTATACATACACATGCATACCAGCGTGCTGTACATTTTCATCAACAGACCTTAACTTTTTAAAAAGTTATAAAAGAATTGTTGAAACAAAAGCAGAAACAGCTGACCTGGATGTATTCTGCTGACCTCTGATGTAAGCTAGAGAGCTTGCATTCTCCAGACGAGCTTGCTGAAATCTTTAAATTGTATTCCACAATTGACAGAAATGCCATTTAATGGAACTTTTCAGAGCATGTGACAATAAAGCACTCCAGTCACGTGTTGTTACGTATAGGATTTCTCATGGAATAAATCTGAGCTTGCCTTGGAATCTGGGGTCCTTGTCTGGTTGTTTCCTCTGAGTATATAAAAACTGTCCATATCGCCCAGAGAAGTAGGGCTTACTGTCTGCGGGACAGGTGTACCGCGTGGAATAGTAAATGTATGCTTTCAGGCTAGATGCTAGAGCTGTCTCCTTAATCTGTGCCATTGTGTTAGTGCTGGCTACAGTGGTGGACAGGACCTTGAGTCTGGGGCCTGAGCTTCACTTTCTTGGACTTCTTTCCCAGTGGATGTGAAAGGTCAGGGCTGAGAGGAGATTCCCAGGGGAGGTGCCCTGTGAGCTGGGCTGTGGTCAACTGTTACGCTGATGGGTCCTGAGCCAGGTGTGCGGTCACGGATGAAGGTGAAGAAGCCTCATCATCCCTGGAGTATAGTGTGTGAGGGCAGACAACAGTGTGCACCACATCGGCTGTAGTGGCAAGAGAGGGCTCATTTCAGCCTCCTTGGGAATGTCTGAGCTGGAGATGGGGGCTTGTTGTGCAGGAAAGCAGAAGATGGACAATGCCTAGGTTCCAATTCTGTCTGTGCTGGTTCTAAGCCTACACATACTTTCTCAGTGGGAAAAGTGCTTGTTTTCTCTCTAGGACCAAAACCCAAGAGAACTTCCTGAGCAAGTGTGTGGCTCCCTGGAGCCTCTGCCATCTGCTTACCACAAGGCAGGCCACCCCATTTCAGGGCCATTGCAAGTTGGCTGGGCCAAAGAAGTGAAGCCCATGTCCCATGAATTCCAAAAGGAATCGAAGCCATACCAGATTCACCAAATGCCAGAAGTGGCTTCTAGGAATTGACAATCATGGGCTGGCAAGGTGGTTGACGTGGTTACAATGGTAGATTCATTCAGAAATGTCTGCTTTGCCCAGCATCCCTAAAGGATTTGAAGCCAAAAGCCGAAGCAGCAAAAATGATTCCAAAGGACGGGCCAGCCTGAAGGAGAAGACACTGGACTGTGGCCAGATTGTGTGGGGGTTGGCCTTTAGCCCATGGCCCTCTCCACCCAGCAGGAAACTGTGGGCACGTCACCACCCCCAGGTGCCAGAAGTCTCTTGCCTGATCCTAGCCACAGGTCTCAACGATGGACAGATCAAGATCTGGGAGGTGCAAACAGGTAAGTCTTTCTGGCTAGGACCAAGTCCAGGGCATTGTGTTCATGACATGTGGTGAGGCCCCACAGGCTCCACCAACCACCAGTTGGCTGAGGACTGGGCAGCACCTGACAAGTCTGCCTTCACCTCACACTGACCAAGGGCTTCGCTCCCTCTAGGGCTCCTGCTTCTGAATCTTTCCGGCCACCAGGATGTCGTGAGAGATCTGAGCTTCACACCCAGTGGCAGTTTGATTTTGGTTTCTGCATCCAGGGATAAGACTCTTCGCATCTGGGACCTGAATAAACATGGTAGGGTAGGGGCCTATATTGCTCTCCTTATCTCAGTGCCATTTTACGCAGAGTTGCCTTCCTTCTCCATCTTTTCGCCATCCTGAGCCCCCAAAGTACTGAGCTAAAGGTATTTTAATACCAACTTCACTGCACAGCTATCCTGTAGGGGCAGGCTCTAAGGCTCCCCCAGGACACCAACACCTGGGTGCATGTGCCTGTTACATAAACTGCTATAGTATGTACACAGAACCCACACATTCACTCCACTTGAAGCTGTCTGTAAAGGACTCACAATCCCTAATGTGTAAATGCTCCAAAAACAGTTGCTTTGCTGTCTTGTCTAGGCAGCACTGACAAAAAGACTATATATTCAATAGAGACAGTCTTTCTTTAAAATTCAATTTACTGTTATCGTCCCAGGGTGCATGTATCAGGGGCTAACACATGGCACACAGCCTGTACGTGGAGGTCAGAGGACAGCTTGCAAGAGTGAGTTCTGTCCTATGCGTCTATGGGGAAATGATGGCAATGAACCCCCGTTCTGTCACCATCGGGGTCAATACCAGAACTGTGTGGGACTCTGCTGTACATAGCTTCTTCAAGCAAAATGCCACAAAAACTGACCACCCGTGGTGAGACAGCGGTTCTAGGCAGAGGTCCTGGTTCACAAAGACACCTTTATTTCTTTCAAGAAGCCCCCAACTGTATTCCTTACAGACTAGGGGCTCCTGGCCAGAGGAGGCATTATCGTCCAGGGAATAGTGCAGTGTCTAGAGAGGTTAGAAATGGTCTCTAAGGAGACTGAGCATGGGATGCTGGTCAGCAGCTGGAATGCACAGCCTAGCTCATAACAGAGCCTTGGAGACCCAAATGTCAAAAACCTGTTCTGGATCTCACATACCCAGAAGCAACAGCACTTAGGAGTTTTCAAAATGTGTTTTCCTGCAATCAAAGCACAAACACAATCTGAGAACATCAGCATGCAGCAGTTCACGTATCCACGAACACACACACTTACTGTAACTGTCCATAGGTTGAAAATGGCTTTTCTTTGGCTGGCATGATGGCTCAGTGGTAAATGAACTTACTGCCAAGCACAGTGACCTGAGTTCCATACCCAGAACCCACTTGGTAGTAAAAGTGGCAAAGGAAGCAGTTTGCAAAAGGAGGTGAATTCCCCCACATTGGGCAGGCCAGTGCTAAGCCGCGGTGTTTGTCCTGCCTCCCATTACGGAGCATCTCTCCTACCCTCTTAGAGTTGAGAATGGTGATCAGTGCTTTAGCGGGGCTTCCATAGTACATGCTACAGCCTGGAGGCCTCATGACCTCATGAACCGCTGCTTCTCTGTTCTAAGAGTGCCAGCGAGCTCACGCTAGCCCACAGGTGCTGTTTCACTAGACCAGTGGGAAAGTTCTCTAGGCTTTCTTTCTTCCTTCCTTCCCTCCTCCTCTTCTCTTCTCCTCTTCTTCCTCTCTCTGTCTGTCTCTCTTTTTGAGATAGGGTTTCTCTGTGTAGCACTGGCTATCATGGAACTTACTCTGTAGACCAAGCTGGCCTGGAACTCACAGAGATCCGAGTGCTGGGATTAAAGGCATGTACCACCATGCCCTGTGGGCTTCTTTATTTCATAAAGCACTAATCTCATTCATGAGGGCTACCCCCACTCGTGACCGGTTTAATTTCCCAAAGACCACGTTCCAAATGCCATCTCTTAGAGATTGTGTTTGTATCCTATGAATTTTGGGGTCCCCACAGTCTATAGCAGCTTGTAGATGAACAGTTACAGAGGTGTTTGGAGTACCCTCATCCAAACTGTTTGCTCACTAAGAGACCCTGTAGTTTCTGTCTGGGACAGGAGCTTGAAAAGAAGCAGACTTAGACGGCCTGCTAATGGGACTTCCAGCAGTCTGAGCCCACCCGAGTTTGGTATAAGCTCTACAGCTAAGCTACCTACCTGGCTGAGACCTGATGTACTTTTATTTTTGATACAGGGTCTCATGTATTCCTGGCTATCCTGGAACTCTCTGCCTAGACCAAGCTGGCCTTCAATTCACAGATTTGCTTGCCTCTGCCTTCCAAGTGCTGGGATTAAAGGTGTGCGCCACTATGCCCAGCACTGCCATATTTCATGCTGTGTATGGAACTTTCTCTTAGCGTAGTTGGCCCTAGACTTCATTGGAGATTGTGTTTCCTCCTCCCAAGTGCTAAGATTAGAGGCTTGAGCACATGTGAGTGGTTTGAGGGGAGAATAAATCCCTTGCTGATGGGGGAGTGGACTAGGTGAGAGTGACCAAGAGTGAGTGGAACTAAGTGGGCTGTTGGGAGAGGGCTTTTCCTTTTTGTTTTTAAAGTTTATGTGTATTTAGTGTTTTGCCTGTTTGAATGTATGTACACCATTCATGTGCCTGGTACTCACCAAGGCAAGAAGGAGGTATCAGATCCCTTGGAGTTGGAGTTAAGGATGGTTGTGAGCTGCCAAGTGGATATTGGGAACCAAACCTGGGTTCTCCACAAGGGCAGCAAGTGCTCTAAGCACTGGGCAATCTCTCCAGTCCCAAGTAGTGCTTTCCAAGGAGAAGAAGGGATAAGGTATGTTACCAGGTCCAGGCATTCATTGCCCTACTAACCTGACTTACCATAGTACGTTCAGTTATGACAGCCATGTTGCCACAGAAGAAGCCACAGTTGGCTTTCACACAGTAGTCATCTATAACCACATGTACATAAGAACTTTGTGAACTGTAAAGTGTTTCTTGCTTGGCCCTTTATGTCCCCATTCTTAGCTGCCTTCCCTCTTCTGTGTCTTCCAAACTTCCCTTAAAATTGGTAACACACCCATGTCAAGAACCCAGGATATCTCCATCCATAATATGTTTGTACGTGTGAACACACTCCCGAACACACACACACTGGGTTTTGAGGTCATTTCACAAAAATAGAATCTTTCTCATCTTTTCTCCTGTATATTTCAGTTTTCAGTAAGCAATACTCCACGTGGGGAAGTATTTCTATTCCTTCTCGACCGACAGGCTAGGTGTACTCCCCATTAGTTCACTCATTCTCATGTGGGCCGGCCCTGGAGTTCTGAGAAAGCCCAGGCCTAAAGAGATGACACACAAGCACCTGCCGCCCGATGAGTTCACAGTGCAGAGGCTGTCTGACTTCAGAGCGCAGGCCTGTAATGACTGCATCCTGCTGTGCATGCTTGAACAGGGCTCATGGGGGAACAGAGAGGCTGGCAAGCCCGGACAGGTGTGAGCGCTTACAGTGCTGGGTTGCTGGAAAGATTGTTCTCTGTGCCTCCTGCCCTTGGCCTGCTCATCTGCAGGTTAGAGGAAGCCCCAGGGGGTGAGCTCCCTTGGTTACCTGCTGCTGCACCCATAGACTGCAGGTGTTCACTTTGCCCTTGATTTCCAAGTGCTTAAAATGCCAAGTCTTGTCACAGATCTTGTCGCACACTGGAATGTGGGTGTTTGCTGAGAACTAGATGAGTGGCTCCCTCATGTTCTGAGGTTGACTACCTTCTGCTCCTCTCCCCAGGAAAGCAGATCCAGGTGCTGTCTGGCCACCTGCAGTGGGTTTACTGCTGTTCCATCTCCCCCGACTGCAGCATGCTCTGCTCCGCTGCTGGTGAGAAGTCGGTAAGAATGTGTGTGTGTTTGTCATATGTGTACCCTAGCAAGAACCCATCTGGCACTGTGTCCCAGCAGGCAGGTAGGCTGGCTCTGGCCCTATACAACTCTCTGGAGGCTGGAGCTTGGACATGACTGGGGAGGATTTAGAAGTGGGTGTTTAATCTCTGGGGAGGGGGGGGGTTCCTCTTCCAGAATGGCAGAGTGCAGTATATTCAGACTTTTTTTTTTCCCCTTTGCAGTCCGAGATTTTAAAAGTTACAGCCCATTCCCAGACCTCTGAATTTGAGTCTCTCCAGTGTGACTCCATGTGATTAGAATTCTGGTCTAGTCCCTGACAAGAGCGGTGCTGGTCTGTTGCATTTTGAAGGCTTTAGAGCTCAGGGGCAGGCTGGAGAGGCAGTTTCTGTTCCAGTCGTGCAACTTCGCTCTCTTCGGATGGGACAGTGCAGAAGGGGTCAGTTTGGCATAGCTCAGGAACTTGATCATGTAGTGAAGTGTTTTCCTTTTATTTTTGGGGGGACAGTTTTTTTTTTAACAGTTTTTTAAACATTTATTTATTATGTATACAGTATTTGCTCTACATATATGCCCAGGCAGATCTCAATGTAGATGGCTGTGAGCCACCATGTGGTTGCTGGGAATTGAACTCAGGACCGTGGGAAGAACAGCCAGTGCTCTTAACCTCTGAGCCACCTCTCCAGCCCGGGGACAGTTTTACATAATCTAAGCTGACCTCAAACTC
Organism: Lophiomys imhausi; assembly: GCA_907164525.1. Classification (NCBI taxonomy): domain Eukaryota; kingdom Metazoa; phylum Chordata; class Mammalia; order Rodentia; family Muridae; genus Lophiomys; species Lophiomys imhausi. Next base: position 793,112 of record CAJQZJ010004765.1, read on the forward strand.
ATTAGGTTGCTTAAGATGACCCTGAACTCCTGATCCTACCTGAACCACCAGGCCTTTTCTGCAGTGCTGGGATCGAACCCAGGGCTTTGAAAAGTGTTTCGCAAGCTCTCTACTGAGCAACGTCTCCAGCCTCAAGAGTTTTGTAAAGATAAAAAAGGAAACCCTATTTTGATGATTCTCAGCAAGGTTTAAAGTTATAAGCTAGGTCAGAGGCAGTATGGCCCAGATTCCTGAGGTTCTTAAGCAAGGTGTTAACTGTCTGGGAAGGGTCCACTAGGCCCCTGCTCATATCTGACCCTCCCATACTATGTTTGGCTTCAGGCTTCAAGTGGAACCAGCTGCCCAGGCAGAGGCCTCCCTCAGCCCTGCCCGTCCCCAGCGGAGATCAGAGGCAGCGTGAATGCTGAGCAGGCAGGCAGCCTTCTGTAGGCTGACCTGGCCTCTGCGTTCTTCAAATGCACTGGACATTCTCAAATGCTTATTTAATCTGTGTGATGAGTCAGTCCTAGGAGGGCTGCAGGGAGGAGGAAACTCGGCCTTCCCTGGCCAGGGGGCCAGGGCCGAGGGATCTCCCTGCATGCCAGTGCTGTAGCATCTAAGCGTCTTGCTTCTGCCCCTCACCAGCCCCATCTCTGTCCTGTTGCAGGTCTTTCTGTGGAGCATGCGCTCCTATACACTAATCCGGAAGCTAGAAGGCCACCAAAGCAGTGTTGTCTCCTGCGACTTCTCTCCTGACTCTGCCTTGCTCGTCACAGCTTCATACGACACCAGCGTGATTATGTGGGACCCATACACTGGCGAGAGGCTGAGGTCACTTCAGTAAGGACCTTGGGTTATAACATTACCGTAGAGTCTGGGACGGAGGGACAGTTTGGATGGAAGAGCACAGTTGGCTCGGTGCTTCTCGGTACTGGGCTCTCTTAAAGTCGTAAACCACAGTGAGTGTTCCCACTTGTCAACTGTAGTACCAGGCCCAGGGTGACTCTCATCAGAACTGTTAGCTCCAGTACACACTTCCCGTCCTTACAAGCTTGCTCTACTTTTCCCTTAGTTTCTGTCGTTTCCAAAGCAAATGATAGTAGTCCTATAATTATCACAGATCAGCCTAAAAAGACTTAAGAGTTTTCACTGCGGCATTAAAGTGGGGGCTGACCTACTTTGCATAAGGAAAGTAGCACAAGGAAGTGTTGTGACCCTTCTGACATCTCAAGACACTTGGAGCATTCAAGGGACCGTGTTTTGCAGTCTGCAGATGCTACAGTTTTATGCAAGGAGCAGGGGCTAGGGTGCTGGTGCGCTGCCTGCTGGGGCGGATTCGGGAGGGTGACCGCCATTCCAGACCTATTGCTGCTTCTTTGTAGTCATACCCAGCTGGAGCCTGCCGTGGATGACAGTGATGTTCACATGAGCTCCCTGAGGTCTGTGTGCTTCTCTCCTGAAGGCTTGTATCTTGCCACAGTGGCAGATGACAGGTAAGGAGGGAACGTGTGAGACAGCCTTAGAGCTGGCACTTGCAAGCATTTCCTTGCTGACTTCCAGCTCAGCTCACATGTGAACCTCTTTCCCACCCAGGCTCCTCAGGATCTGGGCTCTGGGACTGAAGGCTCCAGTTGCCTTTGCTCCTATGACCAACGGTCTTTGCTGCACATTCTTCCCACATGGTGGAGTTATTGCCACAGGGTATGTATCTGCATTAACAGGTGGGCACCAGAGTCTGCATATACCATGAAGTTTTTTAAGGGAAGAAAGTGTCCAGAATAGTCTTACCTAAGAAAATCTAAGGTACATAAAATTAACATATTCCATCCTGCCATTGTGTCAGTTATGGATGTTAGTAATTAATGTAAATGCAACAAAACACCTGTGTGGTTCATGTTACCCTGAATGGCCAATTGCACAAGGAGGCATAGGAAAAGGGGATGTGTAATTCATATGGGAAGTCACTCAATGCTGTGACCACTTCACAGATCACATCTGTACTGGGTAGTGGCACTGTCCCATTATTGTGTGAAGTCAGGGCCTTTTCATAGTACTCTGCTATGTCCCCAGCCTCCCTTTTCCTTTGGAGTTAATATTTACAAGGGCTATGCTCACAGGGATGGCTCTTGTCATCAGATACCTTTTTTTTTTTGAGTCTCCCTATATTGCCCAGGCTAGCCTCGAATTCCTGGGTTTGGGCTGTCATTCCTGCCTTAATGTTACAAAGGAGCTCGGACCAAAGGCATGGGCCACATCCTGAGTTCTAATAGTCCTACCAAATAGCAGTCTTTTTTTTACTCGGCAGTTTACAGCCTTCCCAGACAAGGGCACACTTCTGCTGCTGGAGTCTCCCCATTGCAGGTCAAACCAGAACACCTCTGTCTACTATAATGAAAACAGCTCTCTGGGGCCTGCTAAGGACTGGCTTGTTATTTCAGGACGAGAGATGGCCATGTCCAGTTCTGGACAGCTCCTCGTGTCCTGTCCTCACTGAAGCACTTATGCAGGAAAGCCCTTCGGAGGTTCCTGACAACGTACCAAGTCCTAGCACTGCCCATCCCCAAGAAGATGAAGGAGTTCCTCACATACAGGACTTTGTAGCAGCACAGCCACCCTGTCTCCTGCAGCAGAACCAAGACAAGGGACTGGCTAGGACAGAGCCAGTCACATCACACTGGACCAGTTGTGGACCTTCCTCCCCATGGCATGTGCAAAGTAGGTCTGAGTGATCCCACTTCTGTGGTGCCAGCCTTATCTCATCTTCGTCCACTGTGTGCAGCCTTTGCCAGTCTAGTTGTGGTGAAGCCGAGTGCAGTGGTGGCTTTTGTTTGGGCAGGCTCCAGAGCCTCTCTGGTGGTGGCCAAGCCCACATTCCCTTAGCTGGGAAGAGCCTGTCAAGTGGCAAAGTACCTGCTGCCCATCTCCAGTGGGCGGCGTCAGTTGAGGTTCCTGTGCTGTGCTCCTCACCAGTACACTAGTACTGGCTTTTCTTTTTCTTTAAACAGTGGTGTGCATGTATAGGAAACGACAAATGAGTACATCAGATCATACGAGGAGGTGTTCCTCCACTGCATGATGGTCAGATGGCCATTTATCAGCATATTTATTTGTATTTTCTTAGCAGATAATAAGGTACAACTGTGTTTTCTCAGTGGTCTCTAAAAACCAGAGTTCTTACGTGGCCCAGTTGTGAAGCCATGTCTTAGTTGTGTGGAGTCAGTGTTGACATCACTGGCTCATGCTGTCATGTGCATTTGTCTCTGTTGCTTGACCTCATGGGATTTGCCCTCCAATTCCAACTGCCCAGAACAGCCCCTTCTAAGCACTGCTCTTGGCCAGCAGCAGCAGCTACCTATTCAAGATGCCTCACACAAAATCTGCCTTAGAAAGTTAATATATTTTAAATTATTTTAAAAGAAACTCAACATCTTATTCTTTGGCTTTTCTTAATTGATGCTTTATGGAGGCAGTGTTAACATTGTGCAGTGTGTGCATAGAGGAGGCTCCTCTATTATTTGAAGAAAAACGTTGCAAAATGAGGCTTTCATTGAAGGGAGAAAAGAGAAAAAAAAAGCCTGTCTGTGTTCCTTTTTTTCCTCCATTAAGAAAAAATATCACCTTTTAAAATAAACACAAAGGGAGAGTGGGACCAGAGTGGACAGCAGCCCAACCTGATGGCTGAGATGCCAGTCCAGTACTGGCCACTGGGCTGCAGCTTCAGACTCGGCTCAGCAAGCTCTCCATGACAAGGAAACAGATCTCTCGCTTTCACAGCATCCACTGAAAGCGTCTCCACATCAGAGGCATCTTACACAGCTGATCTATAATCTTACAACAGGCCAGTCAGGTGCATAGGTGCCTTCCAGTGTTGGTGGCTAGCTCAAGGGAAGTTTGGTCACCAGTGAATGCACATGCTGTGCCACTGTATAGAGGCCTGTAGTAAGAGTGACAGCTTTATAAAGAGCAGACTCCAAAGTGACACTGGCCTTAAAAGAAATGTAGGTGTAGAGGCCAGCACGCATCAGAACACTGAGCAAACGTTTTATTCTTACCATGAAAAACTTGGTATAAATACAGCCCGGCAGTGCAGACAGGAGCATTTGCAGGGTCCCCCCCCACCCCCAACAAGCAAGGCTTACACAGCCACTGGCCCACAAAGGCACAGTTGAAGGCTAACTGCATTATTAGTTTCTTTCTTATTATCACTATAGAATTTGGAACCTGCTGGTAAAAACCTTCTAAGAGAGAAAAAGACCACTACTTTATTTCTGAGACAGGGTCTTTCTCATTAGGATGGCTTGCAACTGGCTGGAAACTGTCCCTCAGCCTCCCCAAGCCCTTAGGTTTATAGGCATGTTACCTACCACATTGAGCAAAAGACGGATTTTGAAATTCTGTAACAATATTTGATCAGAAACCTACTAACCCCATTTAAAGTAGATACAAAAAATGAGAACAGGCAGGTTCTGAGGTTTAAGTCTGGATATACTGACCTTGAGCTGCTGGAAGACACTAAAGCATATTCAATTTGAACATTATATTGCAAAAGTGAGGTAAGGCCAACTTTGACCTTAGAGCAGCCCTTTTTGTGGGGAGGAAGAACGATTAATCTTCCCTATAAAAGACAAGCAGTGTGGATTGTTAGGGATTAAAGTTGGGTCTGTACATTCCTGCTCCAAGCAGCCACTAGGAGCACTGTCTAAATCCCTGCCTGAGGAGACTCCTGTGACTGGTTTTATCTAGTGGCCCAGGGCAGCACGTCTTCTGTCATCGATGGGCCTGAGGCAGGGCCAGCAGGCTTGGATCGTCTAGGCCTCTGCGACTATCAGGTCTCTGGTGACTTGAAAAGCAGCAATGAGGGAGCTCAGCTGTATCTTCTCACTGGTGCCAACAGAAAGTCTGTACCTGAAGATATCAACCCCAAGTTGAATATAAAGCACACCTCATGCCCTTCCTATTAGGGCAGGAACATGGGAGCCACTGTGGCTGCCATGGGGACAGGAGATGAGAGGCCCACCCTGGAAAGCCCTCATCTGTGTCCACCAGCAGTTTCTTACCCCCAACCCTCACTCAGCCATTTGAAGCTGCTGAGGACAGATTAAAAACTCAGCACCAGAAGGTTCTGAATTGCACTCCACCCTCTCTCTATAGACAGGGCAGGGTGCATGTGATGAGGGCCTGGAAACTGTGGCATGAGGAACTCCACAGATTCCCTTACTCTGGCTGTGGCATTGCAGGAGGGAGCTGGAGGTTTGTGGCAGGGCAGTAAAGCAGGACACTGGCAGTTTACCTTGTCACTTTTAAATGTCTAGCCACCGAAAGCAAAAATCACTCCCAGTGTAGTGATAGAAAATGACTTAATTTGTCTACATGAGCTAGTGATAGCCTACAGGAGCCTGTGATACTAACATCCGGTTGGAGCTGAGTGCACTGTCCACTTAAATGACAGCTGCCAGTATCACTAGGGACTAATGACCTTGTTTACTGAGCTGGGCAAAGTGGAAAATTGAGTTTGTTTGCTTTTCCTCCATTGTGCTCCTGTATGCCACAATGCCTTCAAAAGCAGGGTAGCTGTCCATCCCCAGACAACCTGTGTGGCCATTATAAGGCAGAACCAAAAGCTAAAGCTCACACATGGGACTGCTCTGTGCTTGTCTTGTATACCACTTCCCTGTGTTCTGGAGGCAGTACAAAGCCTTCTCCACATTGCATCTGGCACTGCCCCAAACTGGACCACCCAGTGCCTGAGTGGCACAGAAGCTGAAGCCATGCAAGCTGAAACTAAAAAGTTCACAACAGCCAAAGAATTGGAAAACTGGGAAACACTCACTCAATGTCTGCCATTTTGGTCAATAAATGTATCCGAACTGAAGATGGAAAGTCAACTGAGAGGAAAAAACAAAATCAAGTAAGATCGGTCACTTACTAATAGTAAAACAAAACCCACAGAAAGCTGGGTTCAAATATCACAGCCAGGAGCTCTGACAAGCCTGAGTCTCAGACCCACTGCAATCACCAGACCAATAAGCTAAGAATGGTGGAGGCCCCACTGGTCTTCACCTACTATTTTGTGATTTTTGTTCATAGTGTGGCTGTGAACACACAGGCTGGGGTGCAGCTCAGGCAGAGTGCTTGGCTGTGCATAAAGAGATGAGTTCCATCTTGTATATCACCAGACAAACAAACACTCAAATACATGTCCCCATCCCCTGGTCGTCATATGACATGGACAGGTCAGCACACTGTCCACCGTGGGTGACAGCTACGCACTAACTGCAGCTCATATTACCCAGTTTTGAGGCCAAACTTAAGCAACAGTACTGGTGGCCTGAGACAGTCTCCCCATTTGCAGGTGGCTACTGGGAGAAAAGCTTCTCAAAGGTTATATGGAGGGGCCTGTGGGGAGCCTCTCCCAAAGGCTGGCATCTGACTCCCCGCACCCCTGCCTTGCGCTGACTGAATCATCTGGGGTGACTCCCAGGTACCTGCTCAGGCTGAGACTGATCCCTGGAACAGAAGGCAGGAAGCAGGAACTTAAAGACTGCCTAGTTTATAGGAACACTGATCCTGTCCACTCGGACAGAGGTGATCTTAGAATACGGCATATGGGCTGGAGAGCGGCTAGCAGTATGGCTTGTGGTTAGGGTGCAACAGCCCTGGGTGAAGATCACAGAAATGAGGCCTGGCCTGGCTCACAAAGCCCTGGAGCATGGAACAAGAGTGAAAAGTGTCTAAAAGTTCACTTGAGGAAAGGTTAGCCTCTAGGGGTTCATTTCTGCTCGCCCCAGCAGCTCCAGAGATTAAAAAGGGATTGAAACACAACACTTCGGAACTGATGAAGATCAAGGGCCACTCTTCCCATTTCACTCAAGTGCGAAGGCCTCACACTCTGCAGCCATCCCAAAGCTATGCCTCCTCCCTGCCCCACATAAGGGACCATGGTTACCTCTGTGCACAAACAAGTGAACCTCAGTCAGGATGTCATGCAGTGCCAAGCCCTTCAGCGTCTTCAGCTCCATGATATCTAGAGAACAGTTAAGGTGAGCGGACCATTCCAGAACATGGCATGAGGCTTCAACCCTAGCACTTGGTGAGTGCCTTCAAAGCAGGGCTTTTCATTCCAGCTGTGTGCAGGCCTAATTCTAATTGGTCGTGTTTTATCTCCAGGAAGGCTTTTTTAAAAAGTACAGTCCTCTCAGAGAGCACAGCAAACAGTCCCTTAAGAGACCATAACTGTTTTTCATTTTACTGCAAAACGAGGTAATGAGTCTACTTTAGCTTCCTCCACGCAGAGGCCTAACTATGAACGGAGAAGCCGTGGGCAGCCTCACATGGGCTAGAACCATTCAGGAAGAGAAGGGTATTCTCCACTTGGGGACACCTGTTTCCCACCAGCTGACACCCTTCACCTAAGAGGTGTAGGTACTGGCTGCAGCCTGGGCCTGGAAGCAGTCACCAGAAAGGATACTTTTGTAGGCAGTGGTGAAGTCTTGATTCAGCATCCAGTCTAGAATGTTGGCAATGTCTGTCTTGAGTGGATGCCCAGTGCAGGTGTAGACAGTCTCCTCTGTCACCTTCCCAAAGGCCATATTGGTACTCTGCAGACAGGAGGGTCCAGGGGCTGTCAGCAGCTGCCCTGCTGTAGTGACAGGTCAAGGACACTGCGAACCCTGGACTTTCTACACTGGAAGGGCTGCCCTCTCTGGCTGCATGCTCTGGAGCATGCACCCCTGGCCTCTCTTGTAGCAGCTGTGAGCCTTCCTATCAGAACACAAAGGCAGGGAGCTGTGGCGCGACAAGGCAACTCTTATTAAGTCTGTGTGTGAATGAATGTATGGATTGGCTGGCTGGCTGGCTTTCTTGGAAAGCTATTTCATAGCAATGGTTTGATGTGCCTGGAGTAGAATCATACCTGCAGAATGTTCAAAGCCCTTCGCATGTCCCCACTGGACAGAGTGACAAGGGCCTTCATTCCATCTTCACTTATATCAACACTACAAGGAAACATGCAAAGGATTTCATTAAAGTCCATCCCCCCTCCCATCTCTCAAAAAAGAGCACAAATATCAGCCATGGGAACCTTGGATGATTCGGCTTTAAAAGGAAAACAGGGAAATGGAGGTGACAGCACCCCTGATCTAGAGCACCTAAGCTGCTGCGTGCTTCAGGACCTGTGTCATGAGTGGCTGTTCCAGCCAGAGTTCTACTGTGGACCAAGGCCCTAAGGAACTGGCTGCCATGAGTGACATTTCTGGGAAGAGAGAGGCTACAAGCTCGGCATCTGACTACCCAGATGCCTGTCGCAGAACTTCCCCTTCCAACCAGCTGGCAGCATCTACAAAAAGGGACTCAGCAACAGTCAGTTCCCATGACAAAGAGAGGGGAGCTTCCCCACTCACTGTCCTTAAGCCTTAAACCAGGAAGACAGGGTGGGTCAAGAAAAATCAAGAGGGTTCATGAGGCAGACTATCCAGGGCCTACAGAACATGACAGCAGCCAGTGGTGCCATGGCTTCCCCTTGGACAAGACACCACTCTACCTGGCCTCCAGCCACTCGGTCCCCAAATCTTTCCCCTTCCTACTTGTAATGCAAACTCACTTCTCCTCTTCCACTACATGTTCTAGGCGAGGAACCATGAGTTCAGGTGACAGGGGGCCAAATCGGAATCTTGTGCACCGGGACTGCAAGGCGGGGATGATCTTGGACAGATAGTTACAGATGAGGCAAAACCTGGTGTTTTCTGTGAACTTCTCAATCACTGGAAGGGAAACCAAACACCTTACATCAGAAGCCCCAAGGAAGGCTTACGGGCAGTGAGTGGGGAAGCTGTGTGCAGAGGCAGAAGGTGTTACCAGATGACCCTCCTGCTTCAGCCTCTGGAGTGCTTGGATTACTGGCATGAGTGGCCACACCCAGCTTGCCACTGCACTTTCAAAGCTAATAAACACGCCACCAGAGTGCACAAAATGCATCTTTTCATAAGCTGCCACAATCTTAGCACTCTTGCCATCTCCTCAAGATCTGAGCACAGTCTGTCCATGAGCTCCCACCCCTTTGTATAAGATGCTGTGTGTTGTCAAGGCCCACCTTCTCTAGGCAGGCAGGGGCAGGCTCTGTGCACTTCCCTGAAGCCCATGCCTGAAAGTCTAGGAGCATTCAGGGAGAATGTACAGGACACCAGTGTCCCCACACAGATCTGCCCACACTGACAGTCACTCAGCAGAACAAGATGCTGAAGGAAGGATACCAACACTCTAGGACCAGAAGAGATCTTGTCTTGACCCTCCTCCTCTACAGCAGGTGCTGCCGTTGCTACCTCCCAGGTCTCATCTCCCCAGGCTCCCGAAGCTGCTCTTCCCTCCCAGCAGATTTCCCAGCAGTATTAGTGGGAGCTGCTCACAAAGGGTCTTTAACAGCAGCACACCAGCCCCATTCCACAAACACAGGGCTCACTGCATTCCAGTCAGTGCTACACTCAAGTCTTGTCTTGTTTTTTTTTTTTTTTTTTTTTTTTTTAGGTTTTTCGAGACCAGGTTTCTGTGTATCCTTGAATGTCCTGGATTTTGTAGACCAGGCTGGCCTCGACTCACAGAGATCCGCCTGCCTGCCTCTGCCTCCCAAGTGCTGGGACTAAAGGCGTGTGCCACCATGCCCGGCAATTACAGACAGCTGTGAACTGCCATGTGAGTGCTGGGATTTGAATCCAGGTCCTTTGGAAGAACAGTCAGTGCTCTTAATTGCTGAGCCATCTCTCCAGCCCCATCTTGCCTTGTTTTGTTTACCAAAGGCAGAGGGTCTGCCAGATTAGGAATTTAAGCCTTATCCCCACTGAATGACAGACTCCAAAATTGGAATGGAAGCCAGCAATAGAGATGAGATGTCAGAGACTAGCTATGCTAAGGATGCTGGAGGGGGACCCAGCTACAAGGCAGTCATCCTGCATGAATCACCTGGACGGAGAGGTCCCTCCTGATGGAAAGATAATCTCACATCCAGAGTTCCTGGCTCTCAGTACTCTCCTTGGCCAACATGTCAGACGGGGCAGCAAGTCTTACCTCGTCTCAAGGCATTCTGGGCATCTTGTGTCATGGCGTCAGCTTCATCCAGGATCACCAGCTTAAACCCTTTCCTAGAACAAACGCACAATGAGCTTTGCTCAGCCCACTTCCATACCTAGGCCGAGCCTCCATCTTCGCACCTGGCTGCATACTTTCCCATGCCTGCATTCGCAGCAGCTGCCTGTTATGCTTTCTATCGTTAGCCAGGCGGGACGGCTGGTTTCTGTCTTGAGTTGTCGGCCCTCCTCATTCCTATTGTCAGCTGCTTGCTTGTGGGACTGGAGCCCAGGGCTGTGAGTAGGCCGAGCACAAACTTTCCCAGAGCTGCACACACACTCAAGCCTGTTTCTTACAGTGTGTGTGTAGGTGCCACAGCACAAATGGACAGGATGACTTGTGGGAATCAGTTCTGTCCTTTCACCATGTGGGTCCTAGGAATCGAACTTGGGTCACCAGGCTTGGTGGCAAGTGCTTTAGCTCACTGAAGCATGTCACTGCCCCCTCCCTTTTCTTAATTTCGACCTCTATGCCTGTCATCTTTCCTAATCCCAGTTATCCCCTTTAAATTCAGACTGGCTCATTGTCCAGCTAAGAACCCACGTGGAGCCAAAGCTCCCAAGGATTGCCACTGACGGGGGCTCAGGCAGGGCTCTCTCCTAGCACCCCCACATCTCTTGAACCACCCCTGACTTGCTGACCCTACTTCTGACCAACTCATTCCTTCTTCCCTTTATACATCAGCCAAGGGAGACCAAACAGTGAAGCTGTGTCCCAACCATGCACTGAGACCTCTAGGGAGAGAAATCACACAGATATTCTTACTTGAAGATTGTCCTTGTGCTGGCAAAGCTGAGGATTGGCCCCCGAACGATATCAATTCCTCGGTCGTCAGAAGCATTCAGCTATACAAGAGAGAGAGGCTGCAGTGAAAATTACACCCTGTGCCAGCTATAAACTCCTGGCTGGAAAGTGTCTTTTCAGCAGTCTAGCAGTGCCACCTAGCTCTCTAGGTCTAATGACAGCTAAGATCTAATCATTAAAAACTAATGCCCTGTACTCAGCCTCACATAACATCCTAAAAGGCACATGACCCTTCTCCCACCCTCAGGGACCATCCACATAAATGTATGAGATAAATACAGGTCTGGTGACCCTGATCCAGGACCTCTGTCATGAGCAAATGATGATAATTTTAGTTCTCATGGCGTGGAGGCTGCCACACTTTGAATAAGCTCAAGAAAGAACACTGATAGCAAGGGGCTGAGCCTTATGTCTACATGTAGTCAAACGCTCTTCTTTGGAGTGAGGGTCTTTTGTACTCAAGCTGCCCTTGAACTCACATAGCCTAAGATGACCATGAACTTCTGATTCTCCTGCCTCTACTTCCTGAGTGCTGGGATTACAGGTGTGCATTTGTTTATTCAATGCTAAGGATCAAACCCAGGATCTCATGCATGGTAGGCGAGCGCTCTACCAAATGAGCTACATCCCCAGTCCCTAAGATGCTCTTTTTTCAAACATAACACTTAAGTTTTTGTAACCTAAGGGTATTAAGGTTCAGCCAAGGTCCCAACAATCCAGACAGCATATCTCAGTGCAGTAATCCGAGAAGATCCAGACAAAGAGACAGAGGCTCTAAAGGTGTTTGTATAGGTGTGGCCCTCATCCTGTTAGTCTCAACCCCTTTGGGGGTTGAATGACCCTTTCACGGGGGGGCTGCCTCAGACCATCGAAAACCAGGTATTTACACGACGACTCCTAACAGTAGCAAAATTACAGTTATGGAGTAGTGATGAACATGGGGTCACCACAACATGAGGAATTGTTTTAAAGGGTCACAGCATTATAAGGTTGAGAACCACTGGCTAGAGAAACTACAGGGCTGTGCAATACCCATTATCACCCCTAAATATGAAGGAGTCCAACAAGAGCTGTGGGCAGGCAGAGCAGGCCATGGGAAGGGCAACCTCTGACTTGGGCCCTGCAGTAGGTGGAGGCTGCCTGGTGTTAACACCCTAGCAGGTTCAAGCAGCATCCCCATTCTGACACCCCCACTCCAGATCCCATCGGTCAAACCCAACCAAGCCAAGCCTGGGAGTAAAAGAGAACTAGGGGAACCAAAGGGAAGAGTCCAGAGGTCTGAGCTGTTTTTAGAGTGAGAATGTCTCCCTTCACCTCCAAAACCATGGAGCCAAATTCTTTATCTTTGTACAGCTGCTTGGCACAGGCCAGGATGGTAGATGTCTTTCCTGTCCCTGGAGGGCCATAGAGAAGTAGGTGTGGCAGGCGGTCTTCACTGATGAACTTCTGGACTGAGGGAGGAAGGAGATACACGTCAGTCTCTGGGACTCACACGTTCACAGAAAGGCCTGGTTGTGAGAGATCTAGATGGGCTTCAGTCCTTCAGTATCCCAGTTGGAGCAGACACAGAGATGGGAAGTCTTGAGGTCACACTGTGGTTTGTTTATGTCTTCCACAGACTTATACTAGCTATCTTGGTTTAGAAAGTTTAGAGCAGCCGGGTGGTGGTGGCGCACGCCTTTAATCCCAGCACTTGGGAGGCAGAGGCAGGCTGATCTCTGTGAGTTTGAGGCCAGCCTGGTCTACAAAAGCGAGTCCAGGACAGCCAGAGCTGTTATACAGAGAAACCCTGTCTCGAAAAACCAAAAAAAAAAAGAAAAGAAAGTTTAGAGCATTGGTTCTCAACCTGTGTCTCAACCCTTTTTTTGGGAGGGTTGCATATCAGATATTTACATATTTCATAATAGTAGCAAAATTAGTTATGAAGTAGTAACGAAATAATTTTATGGTTGGGGAGGGTTCACCACAACATGAGGAACTGTATTAAAGGGTTGCAGAATTAGGAAGGTTGTGGTTCCTAGCAACTACATGGCAGCTCATAATTGCTTACAATCCAGTGCCAGAGGATCCAGTGTCCTCTTCTGGCCTCTGGAGGACCAGGCACACATGGTGAACAGACATATGTGTAATCCAAACACCTAAACACAAATAAAACAATAAAATAAAAATAAACTAAGTTAAAAAAAACTGTCCTCTTAGATATTTTGCTGCACTATGGAAAAGGGACCACACCCATCCTACAAAGTCCACTCTGTCCTCTACACTGTCACTCAGCAGAGATGGCATCATCATGGAATGTACCCAAGCCCTCCCAAAGGGACTAGAGCAACGGACACAGACACTCACTGGTACTCAGAATGTCCTGGTGAGAGATGAGATCCGCCAGGGCCTGGGGCCGATACTTTTCAACCCTGAAATAGGATTTAGCATGAGTTACAGTGTGTACAAGCCATGTCCTGTTATGTGCAAAGAAGCCCCTTCACATCCTAAGCAGCAGAGGAAGAGAAACCCTCATCTGAATATAGCCAGGGGCTCTCACAACCAGGGGTTGTTCTGTCCCTCAGGGGACATCTGTCAGGCCAGCTAGCTGTAATAACTGCGCAGAGGATGTTAGCGGCTCATGTTGGGTAGGAGTCAGGAGGTTGCTGAACACCCTACAGTGGGTAGGGCAGCTCGCCGTCGCTCCACCCCACCGCTGGGCCCCAGGTCAACAGCACCAAGCCTGAACAGCTTCACTTTGAAACAGCACTCTTACTCAAAATATCCACAAGCAAGTGAATGGACAATGCAGTTATGACTTGACTTTCAAACGGGAATTGAGCCCTGAGCCATGCACAGAACAACCTTGAGTTCGAGAAGCCAGATTCAAAAGGCCACAGTCTGTGACTCCACTCCTGGGAATTTAACGTGTGGCCCAAGAATTCTTCCTTCTCGGCGTGGACCCGAAAAGTCAAAAGAATGGGTAGGCTTGCTCTTAAACACCGCTAGCTGCTGTAGGACGTTCAGAATGTTAACTCTGGGGTCCGAGATGGCTTGACACTAAGTCGGAGGACCTGGGTTCGATCCCGGTGATCCACGTTGGGAAGGAAAGAACTAGGTCCTGCAACTTGTCGTCTGACCTCCACGTGGGTGCGCTGCTTCGCTCCCCTCCCCCACAAACAAAAAGTAATATGAAAGGGAAAAAGAATGCAAACGCTGAATTCGGACACGAGTTCGAATCCAAGCCTACCCACACGCCCAGTCTCTCTTAGGTCCTCGGAGCGCAGTGGCGATGCTCGAGGCACCTGAGGACGACTAAGTTGCGCTCAGGCCTCAGTACGGTGAGTGTCAGGAGTGGACACGGGCGGAAGGCCGCGGGCAAAGCTGCGGCGCCACGGCCGAGACAACAGAGCCGACGCGGGGCGCCGGGCAGGAGGGGGACCTGCAAAGCTTCTAGGAAGAGCGGGAAGGAGGACGCGGGTCCGCTCCTACCAGGGCAGGTTCCGGGCCCGGGCCCCCGCGGGCCGCTGTTGCGAAGGACCCGCTGCCATGAGTGACAGAAACTCCGACCCGCGGCACTCGGAGTCGGCGCGCAAACCAACTCTCGCGAGGCTTCGCCTCCCGCTTCCGGCTTCCGTCCTCCGGCCCGCCTCCTCACCGTTGCTAAGGCGCCGGTTGCTAGGTTACCCGAGGCGCTGGCCTGCAGCCCGGCTACTGCCTGAGCAGGCTGACTCAGCCACGCAGAGGAGGTCCAGGGAGACCGCGCGCTGCAACCGGTGCCACCAAAGGCCTTACCAGGGCCGGATCCTGACAGCGCAAGGGGCAAGCCGCAAAGGAGCAGCAAGTTCCAGAGACAGAAACACTTCCGCGGTGGGGCTATGACCATGACCAGCAACACACACACACACACACACACACACACACACACACACACACACACACGAATACACACAGTTACGTATACACACATGCAATCATGCATACATAAAAATCCACATTCACATACGTACAGGCACACGCAAACTATACTTTCACTCAAATACACATACATATACACGTGTATACAGTCATATACACACAGTTAATATGCATACGTACATACAGGCATACATATACACACATTCATGTACATGTACACTCACACATACACATACAGAAACATATTCAGACATACATACACATCAATACACAGTTTTATATATACACATACATATAACATTCATATAAATATACTCACATAAACATGCATACATACAGACATCCGTGTGCTTGTATTTATACATATATTTACTCGTACAGTGAGGATTCCAGACCAATTTTATTTTCTTTTTTTTTTTTTTGGTTTTTCGAGACAGGGTTTCTCTGAATATCTCTGGCTGTCCTGGACTCGCTTTGTAGACCAGGCTGGCCTCGAACTCACAAAGATCCGCCTGCCTCTGCCTCCCAAGTGCTGGGATTAAAGGCGTGCGCCACCACCGCCCGGCTCCAATTTTATTTTCATCTTTAAAATTTATTTTGAGCCAGGCATGGTGGCACATGTCTTTAACTCCAGCACTTGGGAGGCAAAGGCAGGTTGTGAGTTCAAGGTCTACAGTGATTTCTCGGACAGCTAGAGATACCTAGACCCCGTCTCCAAAAAACAAAATAAAGTTAATTTTAACTAGTTAATATGTGTGTGCCATGATGCACATGTGAAGACCAGAGGACACTTTTCAGGAGTTGTTTTTCCTTTTCATGTGTGGGTCCCAGGAACCCAGTTAGTAGTCAAGCTTGGCCACAGGTGCCTTTCTCCACTGAGCCCTCTCAATACCCAACGTTCACCAGTTTCACTGCTCTGTATTTTCCATAAAGAAAATGTGCGTAGAACATCCACAATAAAGGCGTTATTATTATTTGTTTGCTTGCTTTTGTTTCAAGACAAAGTCTCTCTTTGTAAACTTGCCTGACCTGGAGTTCACTATGTGAATTAGAACTCCCGGGAAAGAAAGTGTTTGAAGGCACCAGGAGCAGCTGAGGCTGCCAGGGGAGTAATGTCAGGAGCAAGATATTAGCCACTGTCACCAGCTGGGGGCAGTTACTATTGCGGCCTAACCCCTGCCTGGAACCCTAGGCTTAGTTTCCTCCCAGCACCACAGAAACCAGGCATGGTATTGTGTGCCTGTTAGAGGAGCATCAGAACTGCAAAGCCATCCTTGGCTGCATATCCAGATCAGGGCCTGCTGCTGTGTGTAACTACCCTTGGTGCTGAGCAACGACTGTTTTTGGGAGTTCAGCTGTGTCCACTTACAAAAGAATTACCCCAGCTGGACTTTTTGACTGTTTACATCCCCTCATGGAAGACCGTCACCTGAGTATCCAGTGGCTCTCTCCAACTTATTGTGTACAACTCTGCCTTAATTGCACACGGCCTAGCCGGGGGTGGTGGTGGTGATGGGGGCAAAGAGGGGAGTCTAGATTATATAGACTAAAAAGACTAAGACGGGGGTCTCCATCTGTGCAGCTATGGGAAAACCTCACCCTGCTAGGTGAATCCTTTCTGGCGCCATCTCTGGAGGAAGGAGCACCCATGCCAGTAAGCAGCACCCTCCATGCTCTTTGTGTCAGCTCCCGCCTCCAGGTTCCTGCCCTGCTTGAGTTCCTGTCCTGACTTCCTTCGATGATGAACTGTGATGTGGGAGTGTAAGCCGAATAAACCCTTTCCCTCTCTCCTTCCCAACTTGCTTTTGGTCATCCTGTTTCACCTTAGCAATAGAAACCCTAAGTAAGACAACCCCCACCCACATAAACCCTTTCACCCTAGAAAGTTCACATATATAATATATGCATGTAGTTTTATTCTTTGAGGATTTCATACATGTATACAATCTATTTTGGTCATATCTCCCTTCATCCCCTCCACCCAATTCTAGTATCATGCTCCCTTAAGCATGTCTTCCTCCCAACTTTATGTCTTTTTCTTCCTTTTTCTTTTTTAACCTACTGAGTCCAACTAATGCTGCCCACTAGTGCATGGCTATAGAGCCAGTAATGCCTCATGGGCAGTCTACCAGTGTCCAACATTCCAGAAAGTTCCTTTTTAAAGTTTTAAAGATTTATTAATTTTTATTTTATGCATGTGTTTTGTCTGCATGTGTGTATGTCTGGGCCTGTGTCCGTGGAGTTTGGAGCAGGGCATCGGATCCCCTGGAACTGGAGTGACAGGTGGTTGGGAGACGCCATGTGGTTGCTGGGAACTGAACTCAGGCCCTCTGGAAGAGCAGCCAGTGCTTTTAACCTCTGAGCCATCTCTCCAGCCTCTTTTAAAAAAAATTTTTTTTAAAGGAAAGCACATAGAACTAGATCATCTTCCAAATCTGAGAGATGTAGCAGACTGTGGAAAATTGAAATATTTCACACATTTGTTGCTATGAAGATTGGACAACAATGTTTTGGGAAAGTTCCGAAATTTAAAGATTACTTCAAGTACACAGTTTAATAAAATTTAGCAGAAGTCACATTCTGCCTGAAGGGGCAGCTCATGTTTGCGAGTCACGTGATAGTAAGATGTGTTCTTCTCTGCTTTAGTCTTAGCATTTTGTTTGTTTATTTAAAGAGCATTGGGCAAAACCAGACAGTTCAGGATATCATAGTCTGGCAAATGCCAACCTGAGCTGGCAATTACAGGTCATCTTCAGTCTGTGTCAATTAATTCATTTTCTTCTTAATGTGAAATTCTAACAGAGTTCCTCGTTTTGATGTGGAGCTCCTCATTTTCTTGTATTGCTCAGGTGATTTGAAATTCTAATTGTGGATTAATTTTGCAAAATTAACACATAAAAGGGCATCGTCAAAAACACTTCCCATTGCATAACTCCAAAATGTCGGGGAGGTGCTTTGGCGTAACGGAAAGTCCCAGAATTTAACTCTATACAAACCTCTTTCCAAACGAGCCATCTGCTTCAGCCCAGGGAGGCCTGCACTGGGTAAAGCTTGCTGAACTCAAACGCAGAGAACTCAACATGGTCAACTTGGCAAAATCAAGGTCATGTTAGGTCTTTAAAAAACAAGTAGAGTCAGAACGGAGACCAAGGCAGCATCAGACAGACATGAGAGAATAGCACCGTTGTTTCCTACCTTCCCCACGATCCTAAATTACCACACTGGGAGAAAGTGCTCACGGAGAAGACAATGTCATCTCTCATCAAAGTGCCGCAATTGACTCATGGTAGTGCTTGTGTTGCAGTGTAGTTAACACGGTTTCTCCTCTGTGGGAAGAAGCTTCATAGACAGTTGGGCTGGAGAGATGGCTGTTCTCCCAAAGGACCCCAGTTCAAATCCCAGCACCCACACGACAGTTCACAGCTGTCTGTAATTGCTGGGTGTGGAGGTGCACGTCTTTAATCCCAGTGCTCGGGAGGCAGAGGCAGGTGGATCTCTGTGAGTTCAAGGCCAGCCTGGTCTACAAAGTGAGTCCAGCACAGTTGAAGATACACAGAACAAACCCTGTTTCGAAAACAAAACAAGACAGAAACAAAAAACTGAACAGCCGCTGCTCCTTCTGTGGGAAAAGGCTCTCCCGTGGCTAATTTATATGCTGATGCAGGGATAGCCTTCATTACAGCAATGCCAAGCGGTCAACACATACCTGCTTTGCACTCATTAACATGGGAAATGAGAGACTCTGGTGAGATGTGAGGAGAGCTCACCACGGTGCTGTTCCAGGGTGGCAGTGTGTCAGCTTTCCTTTGCTCTGACAAGACACCTGAAGAGATCACCCTAAGGGAGCATGGATTTCTTTTGGTTTGTGCTTTTGGAGTTTCAGTCCATGGCCCTTTGGCTCCATTGATTTCAGGTTGATCGGGAGGCATATAGCATCACGGCAGAAGGGAATGGAGAAGTCAGGTTGGTTGCAATCTGGAAGTTTCACCCCTATTGGCTAGCTTTAGGTAGAGGCAGATGAATTTCTGAGTTTGAGGCCAGCCTGGTCTACAGAGTGAGTTCCACGACAGCCAGAACTACACACAGAGAAACCGTATCTCATAAAAGCCTGTGTTCAGACCTGGGATATGTTCCTGTAATCCCAGTGCTGAGGAAAAAAAGACAGGAGGATTTGTGGGTGTTGCGGGCAATCAGATTAGCAGAATCCATGAGCTCCAGATTCAGTGAGGGATCCTTTCTGCAAAATAAAGTGGAGAGCAATAAAGGAAGACATTTGATTTCAGTTTTCATCCTCACATATGTACCCTTGCCCACACCTGGTCCAGAGGGTGGTCATATTAAGGGGCATTCTGGTCCTCAGTCCATGGCTGAGGTCAGCTGTGCACTGGCACCTCTGAGCAAGGATCTGGGTGACAAAAACAGCCTGTACCCCCCCACCACCACCTCATACCCTGCTGCAGCTGCCTTGGCTGGTGGGACAGTGTGTCTTCGCATCCATGTGACTTGAGAAAAAGAAACATGAGAAAAGAGGCCATATTAGCCTGGTGAGCCTTGGACTGTGGTGAATTGATGGCCTGGGAAGGGGGCAGGCCCAGGCATCAGGAACATTCCAGGGCTCTAGCTGCCTGAGCACCTTAGGGGCTGAAGAAATAGATTAATCTGATTTTTTTCTGAAAATTTTTATACACATTTTTATTCCAATCTCCTGTTTTCATAATCATGATATATAGATGGATGATACATACATACACTGAATTTTTTTTTAAGAAGTGATTTTTAGTCAAAACTGGGAGAGATTTAACTGGCAAATTGTTTGGTCTCTGATGTCTGGTGGGAGGAGCACTTTTCAAAAACACCTTGAAACTCCCATACTCTTCAGATCAAAGAAAGTAGAATATCAAGGGCAGGGAACCCAGGTTCTGTGAGCTTGGAGACTTCCCGGGTATTTCCCATTGCAGACAAAGTGATGACCCACTTAAAGGGGAAATATCCTCACCTCCTCAGGAGAGGTTTGGGGTATGGAAATCACCAGATTCGTTATGTTGCTATAACCTACTTTTGTTCTCATTATTCTGTGCAAACACTGGCCATTCTGCGTGTTGGGATGGAGACGGAGGAGTTCTAATCAGTGAGGGTGGGCATCTTGCAGAGATTAGCTAGGGTTGGCCTGTGAAGTGCAAGTGTTAGGAGGTGGGGCCTTGGCGGAGGGAGGTGGGCCACTGAAGCCAGGCATTGAAGGTGCAGAACAACCTGAGCTCTACAGTTCATGCAAAGCTGGTTTGCAAAAGAAGTGGCCGATTAGACGGTTTTAAATGTGAAGTGTCCAGTTTTATACATGTTTGAAACAAAATCAGATTCTTTTTTTAAAAAACTTTATATTACGTTTAGTAATTTAGCAATTTAGCGTGTGTGTGGGTGGGCACATGCTACCGTTCATGAGTGTGGGGGTCAGAGGACAACTTGGGAGTTGGTTTTCTTATTTCACAGTGTAGTTCCAGGGATTGAACCCAGGCCCTCAGGCTTGGTAGTGACTTTACCTTCTGAACTGTCTTGCCAACGTCCAATTCAAATCCTTGTGTTGTTTTATAAACAATTTTAAAACGTTTATTTTATTTTTATTTTGTGTGTATGAGTGTTTGTGTGTGCATGTAGTGCTCATGGAGGCCAGAAGAGGGTGTCAGATCCCCTGGAACTGAATTACAGGTGGTTGTGAATAGCTATGTGGGTGCTGGGAATCAAAACCCTGTCTTCTTCAAGAGCCACAGGTGTTCTTTTTTTATAATTTATTTTTTATTTCTTCAAGTTACATATCAGTCACAATCCCTTCCCTACTCCCCCTTCCTGTCCCACCCTTCCACCCTCTTCCCCCCAACAGCTGCCCCTTTCAGTCCAACCAATGGTTCTTTCTCTTATAACAGTAAATACAATACAAAACAACAGAAATAAATACGCCACAATTATGAGAGTTATATGGCTTAGCATACATTCCCAATGTCCAGTCCATATGTATTTGGCCCCTGACTTTAACATTCTACTATCTAACCATCTCCATGAGTTTAAAGTTCTATATCTGACTCAGCTTTCATACTAACTTGCATCACAATTTTAAAAACATCTTCTTAGATCCAGAACACCCTCTTGATTCCTAAACAACTCAAAATTTAACTATGAGACTCTAGCTATCTGTTCTTCAACCACCTCAGAGACCTGAGAGGGATAAATATATCTGATTATATAGGAAGCGCAGGGACTGCAGCTTCTAAAACTAAGAAATGACATACCAGTGGCTGCCTGGACAGTTCCCATTTTATCTCCATACATTACAGCATCAATCTTCAGCCATTTGGTCCCGTTTCTCTGACAGACAGTGATTGTAGAGCAGGAATTATGAAGGACTTACCTACCCTGTCCTGGCAGAGCTAGGCTGTCGACTTATCTGCTTCCAAGTTTTGTCCTTTTTTGGACAGCAGTCTGTCTACATTTGAAGCACGGGGTTTTTCTTGCCAAGAGATAGGCTTGCCACTATTTCAACCATCTCACACTGGAGATTCTTTGATGCTCATCTTCTACTTGGAGTAGAATGGGGGTGCTGTCAGGAGCTGATATGTCTTGATATCAAAAAAATCTTAATTTAAGAAAACATCTTTGAATGCCATATTCTGCAGATCTCTTGTGGTTTTTGAAGACTCCATATCTATCTCTTGTATTTAGTAAAAGACGAAAGATTTATATGATCTGAAGAGAAACCAGAGTATCTCTTGTATTTAGATAAGCAAATGTTGCTTGTCTCTTAACAACTTGATTTCTGAGTAGCTTAGAGAATATCTGTAATAGACTGTCATAGTAGCTAACAAAATGACACGCTTGCATAACTATGAGTTTGCATTTCTTAATTATCCTAAACAATTTAAGACGGTTGGTATCAAGAGGCCAAAGCTTCCCATTTCATTTTTAAGCATTACTAGGTACAATACCTTTAAGAAGCGTTACCCTTAGCCGGGCAGTGGTGGCTCACGCCTTTAATCCCAGCACTTGGGAGGCAGAGGCAGGCGGATCTTTGCAAGTTCGAGGCCAGCCTGGTCTACAAAATGAGTCCAGGACAGCCAGGGCTACACAGAGAAACCCTGTCTCGAAAAACCAAAAAAAAAAAAAAAAAAAAAAAAAAGAAGCGTTACCCTTAATTTTGTATCAATACCAATGTGGCCAAATATAATCTTAATTTTGTATCAATATACAAAGATCAATACCAATGTGGACAAATATAATCTTAATTTTGTATCAATATACAAAGATCAATACCTATGTAGCCCAATACAATCTTAATTTTGCATCAATATACAAGGGTCAATACCATTGTGGCCAAATATAATCTTAATTTTGTATCAATATACAAAGATCAATACCGATGTAGTCCAATACAATCTTAATTTTGCATTAATATACAATGATCAATACCACTTTACCAAATATATTAATTTTGTATCAATATACAAAGGTATAAGGGCAAATTCACTAATCTGTCCTTTTTTCTTGATCTTTCCTATACTATGTCTATGTCCCATTTTTTTCTCAAGTCTGTTCACTCCTACATAGGAAAGAAAGAAGGATACAGAAAAGAAAAAGAGAGAAGTCACTGGGTCTAACCTCCAAAACCCATTTAACAAGACCATTTAACAGCTTGTAGTATCTTCCCCTAAATAACAAAATTTTCTGTTATCCATCAACTAACCAAAAAAAGGGGGGGGAACACCCTCCCCACCTTCTGGGGATGGGACGTTGTTCTCTTAAAATGACTTCCTACTGATTTGGGATGTAGTAAACCTGTTTGGGGCCCAAATAAGAATGGAAAAATGGTTAAAAATGTTAAATGAATCATTTGATGTTCAGTCCTTTTGTGCTCAGCTGTTTAGATGTCCTAAGAAGTTTGTAGACAGAAGCTGATCTTCAGGGCTTTACTAAATGAAGTTCTGGCTGGAGCAGTCTGCCACAGGTGTTCTTAACCACTGAGCCATCTCTTCAGCCCAAGATTTAAGTTTTAATCGTGTGTGTGTGTGTGTGTGTGTGTGTGTGTGTGTGTGTGTGTGTGTACATGTGAATGCAGGTCCTGGTGAAGGCCAGAAGAGGACGTCAGATTCCTGCAGAGCTGGAACTGTTTCATGTTTGTTTGACTACAGAGATAGATCATAACACCCACCCCTTCTCATTAGGTGCTCATGAGTGAGGGACTTGATTACTGTGTGACCCAGTTGCCCCATGTTCCCTTTGTCTGTCCTGGATTTAGCTCTGAAGTTCCTATTGCCCACGAATGTCCTCAGGCCCAGGTTAGCTGGGGCGGTTGGTCACTCTTGGTTGACTTGAGTCCTCAGTAGAAGACTCAAGTTCAGGATTAAGATCTGCATCCCTACTTATTGCTGCCTCCACGGTCCTGCTCAGG
Organism: Lophiomys imhausi; assembly: GCA_907164525.1. Taxonomy (NCBI): domain Eukaryota; kingdom Metazoa; phylum Chordata; class Mammalia; order Rodentia; family Muridae; genus Lophiomys; species Lophiomys imhausi. The sequence goes on from CAJQZJ010004765.1 coordinate 816,342, forward strand.
GGGAGCCTAACAGCTTGGTGCTTCAGATGTGAGTAAAAAAGTAATTGAGACTGGAGTTCCGTTCAGCCATGAGGAAGGATGAAATTGCACCGTTCACAGGGAAAATGGTGAGACCTGCGATCATCATGTTAAGTGAATTAGACAGGTTTAGAAAACCAGATATCACATATTTCTCTAGTATGCAGCATCTGGATAAAAAAATACACGTGTTTATGTACACACACACACACACACACACACACACACACACACACATACACACACAAAATGAAAATAGAGGACAATTAGGGAAGGAAGAGGACAACAGAAAGCCATGAGGAGTTAGTGAGTATGAAGCATAATGACACACAAGTGTAGACATGTCACAATGAGGCGCCATTTTATTTTGCATGCCTTTTTAAAATTTAAAAACAATGGAAATTTTGTGACAGGTGTATGTTCTTTGTAGTCAGTCCTCTGTGATCAGGGATGGTTTCAGGACTGATTAACTGAAGCTTTAGAATAATTTCCTCAGAACTTTCTAGATTCTCTCTGCCTCCGTCTCCGCCTCCCCCTCCCATCTCCTTTATTCCCAGACCGCATTAGTCTGACAGGTCTTATTTTTACAGGTCTGCCTGATTCTCTCGATGATGGGGGATTATTGCTGATATTTCTGTCTGTCCATCATCCGTTTTTCCTTCTTAGGAATAGCGTCTTCCCTTTCCTTTTGAGAACCAACCAGACTCTGATTTCATGCAACAAGATTTGGGGAATGAGTTCTGTCAGTCCTTAGGCAGTTGACCTGACAGGCCCGGCCCATGCACCCACTCCTTCCCCTTGGCTGAAGGGCCTGGCTCAGGAGACTGTATCAGTCTAAAGCAGGGCATCCTCCAGGAATCCTCCAACTTTTGCTAGATGTAGTGGCAACCACCGACACTGATACAGTTGCTAAGAGTTCTGTCAGGTTCCAGTTCGATTGGTGTTGCACACCTTCAATCCAAGCATTAGGGAGGTGGAGGCAGGCAGATCTCTGTGAGTTCAAGATCAGCTTGTTCTATATAGTGAGTTCCAGATCAGCCAGGGCTACACACATTGAGACCCTGTCAAGATAAAGAATTCCCTTGTCTTGGTCACATCCTGAGAAAAAAGTTGCCCAAAAAAGGACCCCATATAGCAGGCAAAGCTCAGAGTCCCGAGTCAGAAAGAAAGGTGTTCAAGTGTTGTGATATACCTCCCTTGAACTTTTTCACTGGTCACCTTTCCCCTACACTGATTTGTCCTTTGCAACTGAAAAAAATATTTATATCCTACACACAAAGTGTCACACTTGGCCTGGTGCTCCAATGCTTCATACAAGAAATCACACAAGCCTGGTGTGGTGGCGCCTGCCTTTGCTCCTCACTCTTGGGGAGGTGGAGGGAGGTAGATATCTGGGAGTTGGAGGCTAGCCTGTGTAAAAAAAATAGCTAATGAAACTATTTACCCAGTATTTATATTATCCTTAATTGGTTCAGTGGTGTTAATCCTTAACCCACCATTATAAATGAATATACATAGACACTGGGTGGATCTTAACAAGCCTAGGCCTGGGTTGTGTAATCCTAGCCCTTCTAAGCTAGATCATAATTCTATTACCCAAATATAACCCCATATATACATACTTCCCTTTGGACTATTATTCTCCACACTAAGCCGATGTTCCAGGCCATGTGGAAGGATCTTCTTTATTCTACCCCATGGCGTGTCTTCCTTGTTTACTCCTGGCTTCTTCTCTGGCCTCCTTCTTGTTCCCAAGATGCTCTCTATCTGTCAAAGCCCCTAGTCCCACCTATCTCTGTCTCTGCCCAATCTCCAGACCTCAGCTTTTATTTAACCAATCAGAGTCAGTTAAGTAACAGTCAGCAAACAGGACCAATTAACATTTAAAATGCTTAACACCACCCCATCAAGTCTGGTCTACAGAGAGTTCCAGGACAGCTGGAGCTACATAGGGAGATTTGTCTCAAAAGAAAACAAACCCATCACCACAATAATAAACAAAAACAAACAAACAGGAATTACACACTGTGGCTTTCTTTGGGCAATTTCTGTTATTTAGCATAGCACTTTTCTTCTTCCTCTTTCTCTTCTTTTTCCTCCTCTTCCTCTTCTTCCTCCTTTTCTTCATCCCCTTCCCCTTTCCCCTCCCACTTGCCTTCCCTTCCCTTCTTTTTCTTCCCTTTCTCCTCACCCCTATCCCTCCCCTCCCCATTCCTTCTTCCCCTTTTCTCCCTCCCCCTACCCTCTTCCTCTTCTACAGTTTATTTCCTTTTGGTTATGTTTGGGTGTGTGCAGGTGAACACACGTGTCCAAGGCGGCCAGAAGAAAGCACTGGGTCCCCTGGTGCTGGAGTTAACAGATGTTTGTGAGCCACACGGCATGGGTGCTGGGAATTGCTAGTAAAACAGCTCACTGGTGCCTGGACAGAAGGCGCAGTGGTTAAGAACACATACTGCTCTTCCAGAGAATCTGAACTCAGGCTGAGAAATTCATAACCTCCTATAACTCCAGCTCCAAGGGATCCAACGTCTTCTGTTGGACTCCTGGAACACTGTAGTCACATACACATATACCCTGGAAGACACACATATGTACAAAATTAAAAATAATATAGTCTTAGAACAATGCCAAGCCTGGTGTTGCAGGCCTGTAATTCTAGAGACTTGGGAAGCAGAGGCAGGGGGATCACAAATTCAGGGCCCTCAAGAAGAGTCATGAGGTGGGGATAGGAAGGAGTCGGACCCTCCTAGATTACTGGTGGGGTGTGAAATGGATCATCCACTTCAAGAAACAGTTCAATAATCTCTCAAGAAGCTAAACATATGATTACCATTTAACTCAAAACCCTGCTGCTGGGGATATACTGAGGACTAACGAGGGGGTAAATGCTTACAGAAGATATAAGGCACTAAATGAAAATCTTAGCGCCAGGAAAGATTACCTCCATACAAGCTATGGTTGGCTATGGTGTCACAGAGAACTCCCTCCATCCCAACATTACAGGCCGCTGCCATTGTTCTTGGTTTCCCACAAAAAACTAGATGGCAGGACCCTATTGCTGAATACATCATACACTTTGGTGGTGGGGCACGGAGACATCAAACTGGACCTGAATTGGAAGCTTCCTCTGTGCTGGCTAGCTTTCTTAGTGCTGAAAAGTGTGAAAAGTCACCAACAGCCTTACCGGGCTGTGAGCCCTGACCACCACTGGTGTAATAGTGGCACCACTGTTACGGGGGTAGACAACTGCTTTCTGGTTGAACTTGAGGCCTGCTCCACATGAGGAAATTCATACCTGGCACTATCAACCTGGTAAAAAGCCCATGGCTGGGGAGGTTATAAGCCATAGTTGCAGAATCCATTACTGTTGTATTGCTAAATAGATATGCTATAAATATCACTTCTAAAAAATTATGTTTGTATCTGTAGATTCACGCTACCCCAGCCTTGGTCAGAGAAACATCTATTTGCAGTGGGAAACAGGTAATGCAGAGACTCACTCCCAATATCCTGAGAACAAGTCACCGCTGAGGACTCAGCCCCAAATGTGGCATCTGTATCTCCTTCTCGAAGGCTAGGGAACCTTGCTTGAAGAGGGGGTAGAAAGAACATAAGAGCCAGGAGATGGCGAGGAGTGCAGGATATGATATGGCCATTCACACTATGAATGGATAGCAGCTGTGGTTACCTGCTTAAGACCTGTACAAGACTGGGCCCATTGTGGGTCTCCTCTCAGGAGACCCCCTCCCCAGCCTGAGAAGCTATTGGCAGCTAACTGTTGCTAGGGAGAAAGGGTATTTTCTTTTTTTTTTTTTCCGAGACAGGGTTTCTCTGTGTATCTCTGGCTGTTCTGGACTCGCTTTGTAGACCAGGCTGGCCTCGAACTCACAGAGATCCGCCTGCCTCTGCCTTCCAAGTGCTGGGATTAAAGGCGTGCACCACCACTGCCCGGCTGAGAAAGGGTATTTTCTAAAGCAGTGTAGCAACTGGTAAGTTGCCCTTATTCCAGTAAATACCCCACACCCACACTCATGTGAACAGCCCTAACCAAACTCAGCGGGTTACATACAGAAGGAATAAAGGAGTAGGAGGGAAACATATTGGGAGAAGAAAGGGATTAGTGAGAGAGAAATGAGGGTAAGAGACATCAATGAGTGAGTGATTATGATAAAACATATACATGTATAGAATTGTCAAGGAATAAATACATTAAAAAACAAAACACTTGGGCCTCTGGAGAGATGACCCACCAGTTAAGAGCACTGGCTGCTCTTCCAGAGGACCCAGGTTCAATTTCCAGCACCCACATGGCAGCTCACAACTGTCTGTAATTGTTCTAGGGAATCTCACGCTCTCTTCTGGTCTCCTTAAGCACTGCACATGGACAAAAAGGTGGAAGCAGGTTGTATTGTTGATACACTTGATAGGAACTTTTAGTGGAGTCTGTTCACTGTGTGTCTTGGAGGGCCTGGAGGGGGGCTCTTCTGTCCTGAGTGCTGTAACTGAAAACACACAGCATATCACAGAGTCCTTAACTTGGACACCCAGTGTAAATCACTGGGGCAAATGGCCCATTCCCCTGAGCCCAAATGATCCCGATGTGGACAGAGTGACCCACTTGTAACCAGAAATGAAGATGCAGAAACAAAGGGCTCAAAAAGGAGAACTCTAGAAAAATGGCTTTCCTTAATGTCAGAGAAACCTACAAGATTAAAGAGAGGAACATTTTGTTTGCTCTTATCAAAGCTATTTTTAAAGTCATTTATATTTGGGGGTTCAGTGAGTTAGAACAGAATCACAGTCCCCGTGCAGCTGTGAGAAATTTGGTGGGATCTCAGGGGCTACTGTTCTGAGATCCTATTCTGTCTGAAAAATTGGTAGGAAAAAAAAGTACAAAAAGAAACATCCTGAGAAGACAGAAAAGGCATCCAGGAAGTCATGAGGGGCTGGGGATTCGGCCCAATGAGAACTGTTTGCTTAGCACTCACAGAAGCCTGGACTTGGTCTCCAGCACCGCATAAACCCATGGTGGCACACGCCTGTCATCCTATCACTTGGGAAGTGGAGGGTCAGAAGTTCAAGGTCATTTTTGACTGCATTAGCATGTTCAAGAACCCGGGTTGATCTTCTGTAGTTCCAGGCCAATGGCCTTTTTGCCTCCTAGTCTACCATTCTCCATTGTTCGAGCCGAGGTCAATCTGGAACACCTTGAGGCCAGCTCATCACCAATCAAGCAGGGCACAGAGTCACTTTTCTGGTTTCCCAGAGTTTCAGCTAAACCTCAGAGATGATGGAAGAGGGCAAAATTCCTCTTCTGTGAAGAGGTGGCCAGACTTGTCCCTTGACCATCTGTAACTGTCAACCTCCACCCTACACACGATAAGGTCAAGATCTTATCTAGAAGTTTCTCTAACAGGCCTATCCTGTTCCCCAGGGGCCAGGCCACTATCTCAAAGCATGCTTGGGCTTGAGCCATCCTGAAAAGACTCAGCCAGGACAGCCTTCCAGGAGGGGGCTTCTGAGGGCAAGAGTGGAAAGGGGTGTGTGGGAGGTCATCACCATGTGCCTTAGCTCTCACAGGGTTCCCAGATCTTTAGGTCCCTAAAGATTCCCTGTACGCCTTTTAGATCAGCAGGTGGTTGGCAGGGCAGAACAAGGCAGCTGACATCCTGTGCCTGTCAGTTCTCAGTGAGGACTGTCTCTTTTAGCTCAGCCCTTCAGGTGATGGGGAACAGGGATGGAAGGAGAGATCCACCCTCATCTGGAGCTCACTGCAAACTCCTGAACCATCTGGGGTTATATCTCAGCACTGGAAGGTGACAGGGAGCAGGGTCGTAAGTTCCAAGTTACCTTCTACTATATAGCAAGTTCCAGGCTACAGGCTACAAGAGACCCCAGGGAATGGGGGAGAGCTACCCTCTTCCCACTAGTTGTTAGGACTGCCAGACAGCTTGGACTGACTGTGAGGTCAGGGATGATGCCCAAAGCAACTGTAAGGAACACCTGTGAGCAGGACATCAGGCCCCTCAGCATGGACATCGAAACTCACCAAGGACTAGGCACCTGAAAGCAGGTGTGTTGTCTGCCATGTTTCTATCAGATTCCTTTCAGCTTCCTACTTCACATTTAAAGCCCCATGTGCTGTGTCTGATGGCACAGTCAGATCACATGGTACCTGATTGCTAGAAAGCTTCTGAAGAGTACCCGAGGGCCTGTAATGTGGCTCAGGGGTAAGGGTGCTTGTTTTCAAGCCTAAGGACCTGAGTTTGATCCCTGGGACCCACATGGTAGAAGGAGAGGTTTGATTCCTGAAAGATGTCTGCTCTGTGTTACACACACACACACACACACACACACACACACACACACACACACACTCACACATTCCATATGTGCATTTATGTGCCCACATATATACATATAACAAAGATTAATATGTAAATAAATACCTATATAGTACATGAATAATATATAAAGAGTAAATACATATAACAAAGATTAATACAAATTTAAAAATCAATTATAAAAAAGTATTTCTCCTACAGAGTGGTGGTATCCATAATGTGGGCTGTTTTCAAATAGGATAAATGCGCACTTCACTGTTGTACTGTCAATTGGTGACTTGTGGTTATTTTCATTTCATAAGCTTCAGTAGAAGTATCTTTGATGACAACCAGAGAAGCCATTTTGGAATGATATCAAACCCACCCCCCAGCCATCACTACTGGTTCCAGCTAAACTCTCTTAGAGATCTGTGGAATACACTGGGACCAGAAGGGCCACATTTCAGGATTCTGGAGACAGAGGAATTATAAGTGGGTGAGCTGATATGGGTGCCAGAAAGAGACTGAGAACATAAACTTTCACCAGGTAAGCAGACTATTGTTGAGGGGAGAGGGGCAGGGCAGAGACACCCCCCCCCAAAAAAAAAACCCTTTTGTTCATCTCATCAGTGTGTGGAGACAGAGCAAGGGGCTTTGGGGGAGGCTGATTGTCCAGGGAAGGACAGAAAATGTCTGGAAACAGCATTTTCTAGCTCGGGATAAAAAGCAAATTTAGCTGTACCACAGGGCAGGAGACTGAGAAGCCATATAGAAAGTTACAGAAATCCAAAACAGTTTTCAAAGTTTTGCCATGCTTCAGGGGTTGGGGAGTAGGGGCAGGGAGAGGGGACTTTGTGAGCAGGGAAGATGGTGTCATATCGAAACTGAAACACACCGCTCATTCAGCTCAGCCAACTAATGGAGCCGTGATCATTCCCTATTTCTCCTCAGAGTTTAGACGGCGTCATTTAGAGACTCTACAGAACGTCTCATACACAATGTTTGGCCCGAAGCAAAAACTGAGCACGGCCCCACTTAGAGATGGGAGCAGATCATTGAAAACAAAGAGAAAAATAGTCACTAGAAAGAGCCTCATGGGTAGGGGAAAAATGGAGAAAATGGGTAGGAAGGAGGCCAGACAAGTGGTAGAAATGGGCTCTACAGACCTCATGGTGCTTAGGACTGGTTGCCTGACCTCATTATGGACAGAGCATGTTTTGTGTATGTGGTGCTGGGGATGGAACTCGGGGCTGTGCATGTTAGGTAAAGAGCCCTGCCACTCAACCACACACAGCCCATCGGAAATGGGGAACATGCTGATTCAACTCTATGTGAATTCTAAAGTCCTAAAAATCAGTTTGATCCAGCTTGGCCCCGATTTTGTCCATTCTCTTCACTCCACAGATGGCTGGCTCTAGGAATGACAAACTTCAGTCTATGTTCTGAGTCTTACAGTGCTCTTAGTGTAGTTGCAGGGAATCTCAGAAATGGAATCTCTCTCTCTCCTCTTCTCTCTCCTTTTCTTTTCTTCTCCTTTTTTTTTGTTTTTGTTGTTGTTGTTTGTTTTTTGAGACAGGGTTTCTCTGTGTAGTCCTGGCTGTCCTGGAACTATAGACCAGGCTGGCCTTGAACTCACAGAGATCCATCTGCCTCTGCCCCCTGCCTGAGTGCTTGGATTAAAGGTGTGCACCACCATCGCCCTGCCTCTCTCTCACTCCCCTGAGGGGACTTTACTATGCTGCCAGGCTGACCTGAAGCTCTTTTCCTCAAGCAATCTTTCTGCCTCAGCCTCTCAAGTGGCTGGCTTCAGGTATATACCACACCAGTCTATTCATTATCATAAACACAGCCTGCAGGCAGTTCACTAGGGATACTGTTTCACTTGTCAGTTAGAGATAGTAGGCTTCCATGATGAATGTGGCATTTAACTTCACCCTGAACAACAAGAAAAAAGTCAGAGAGATGAGAACTAGTGTGAAGTGTGTCTGGGCAGAGTTCGTATAGAAAAACAGATTTAATCAGGAGTTGGCATAGCTCTCTGGAACGAACCAGATGGTAAATATTTTAGCTGCCGTGAGCCATGGCATCTCTGCTGAACCCATTGGCTTTTCAACAGGGTGAAAGTAGCCCTGTACCATAGGTAAGTGGGTGGTAATTGTGAGGTTGCAGCTTCTTCAGCTGCCCATGTGTTTTCTGATGGATGCCATTCTCCTAATAAACCCTCTGGGGGTAATTCATCTCAGTTCCTTTTAATCCAAACTATACTATAATTTTTTTTTTTTTTTGAGATGTGGTCGCACTATGTGGCTCTGGCTGCCCTGGAATTCACTATACAGACAGACCAGTAGTAGGCTGACCGCGAACTCCCAGAGATCCACCTGTCTCTGCCTCCCTAGTGCTGGGATTAAAGGTGTGCGTCATCGCATGCGGCTAAGTAGAAAGGCTGTATCTTTTATTATTTTACAACAGGCTGGTGGAGATGGCTCATTGAGTATGCGCACCTAAGTTCAATTCCTGGAACCCAGGGTGGAAGGACAGAGCTGACTTCACCACCTGCGCTCTGACCTCACAGGCACGCTGTGCTGCACGTGCCTCCCTCCCTGCCTGGCCATTAATTAATAAAAAGCGTATCTGTAACACAGGCACTCCAGTCAAACTTTATTAACTGCACAGTGAAATGTGAATTTCTTACATGATTCCCCTTTCTTGTCATAAAGTGTCTCCCCCCACCCCCCGCCCTCAACTTCTTTAAAATATACTGGACGACCTTTACTCCAGGATCCTAGGTAGCTGACAAAGGGTAAGGTGGTAGCTGGAGTTAAACACCACAGGCCTTTGTAGGACGAGGCAGCAATCAGGAGCAAGGCAAAGCCTCCTGCTTCTTTGCAAATGGACCCAAGCTAAGACCAGGCCCAGGTAGTCGTCGCCCCCAACCCGCTCCAACTCAGGGAAACCCATCAAGGTTTGTTTCCCGAACCTCCTCCCCCCCCCCCCATCCCCGCCGCCGCCGCTGTCCCACAAGCCACAAGAAGACACCGCAAAGCCAGGCGCGGCGAACAGATCCGGAGCCCTGCGAGCCGAGCCCGGCGCGCACCTGCTCCGGGGCCCCCGCGCACCTGCTGAGCCGCGCTCCGGCCTCGTCTCGCGAGATCCGAGCTGGCGTAGTGGCCCCCCACCCCCACCCAGGCCACCGAGCACCTCTCCCCGCCCCCTCGGGGACCGGCCCGGGGCCCCCTCCCCACCCCCACCACATCGTAGCGGCTGCGCTCCGCACGCGAGCCCCTCGGCCCCGAGGGACCCGGCCTCCGGGGCTGCAGGGCGGCCCGGCCGGCAGGTGCACACGCCGCCCGCCGCCCGCCGCCCGCAGGTCCCAGGCGCGCCCCGGGTGGTGGGGTGGTGGGGGTGGGGGGAGACTCGGGGACCCGCTGCGCGCGCGGCGCCTCTCCGCCGCCGCTGCATCCCTCGCTCCGCTCCCCACCCCGCCCTGTGATTGACAGGCAAGATGTCGGTGCGGAGCGAAGCTGGAGCGATTGCAGCGGCAGCCGTCACCCCTGGAGCCCGGCGGCGGCGGCAGCGGCAGCAGCAGCAGCAGCAGCGTTGTCGCGAGGAGCAGACCGCAGCCAGCCGCAGTGGGCGCCGCAGCCGCGCCAGCCGTGCGCGCAGCATCCTGAGAGCGCGCTGAGCGCGGGGACCCACGGACCATGCCCTGTCACCGCGACCGGGAGGGGGGCAGTCGTACTCCTTTTTGACATAAAAGCCAGCAGGCCAAATAGATCTATATACGTATAATTCCGCCCTTCGCGGAGCCGGTGTGCGAAGCGTGAGCTCTATTTCCCTCTGCCTCCTCCTCCTTTTCCTCCTCCTCCTCGCCCTCCTCCTCTTTCTCCTCCTCCTCTCTAAGTGTACAGACTGCACCCTGCCACCTGGTTGGCTTCTGACAAACGGGCATCTCTCCCTTTTTAGGGACCAGAGACACAGAGAAAGAGAGAGGAGAGAGACAAGGGACATTCTAATGCAGGCTGCCTGATACGCTCCTAAAAAATAATAATAAAAATCGGCCCTTGTCCCCCTCCTCCAACCCCCACCCCCTCAAGCTTGTGTGAGGATGTTGGGTTTCTTCAGGAGACACTGCTGAGAAGTCGCAGTGGTTGGAGAGGCGTGTAGGGGGGTGGACTCCCTCTACCTCCGCTCTCTCCCTCCCCCTTTTTTTCTTTCTGGGAGGAGGTGGAGGAGGAGGGGAAGGGGGGTGGCAGAGCAAGCGATGGATGAGGAAAACATGACGAAAAGCGAGGAACAGCAGCCCCTGAGTTTGCAGAAAGCCTTGCAGCAGTGCGAACTGGTTCAGAACATGATAGACTTGAGCATCTCCAATCTGGAAGGGCTCAGGACGAAGTGTGCAGCTTCCAACGACCTCACGCAGAAGGAGATCAGGACCCTGGAGGTAGGTGTTGCCTGGGGTGGGGGCGGGGGGGACAATCCTTCCTTCCCTTCCCCTTCTCCAGTCTGTCCCCTTCCCTTTGGGATTCTGTTGAGGGAGGGCCTGCAGAAGGGAAGGGGTAAAGCAGGTGGGCAGGAGTGATGCGCTATGATTTATCACCTGGCAAAGCCAGCGCGGATGTCCCTTCCCTTCCCAGTGCGGCTGTTGTCTGTGCTCGGCCCGGTGATAGTGGTAGCAGTAATAATTGCTGTTCTGTATTTATTATTACGGGTTGTAGCTGTTGCCATGATTATTCCTTTCTTGTGGGAGGAGGGAGTTCTTTACATTATTATTATTATTTATCCCCCCCTCTCTCTGTCGTTTGGGGATCTGTTTATATGCCACGGGGGCTTGTGTGCTGGGTGCTACCTTAAGGAGCTGCAGGGAACCCACGTGACCTTGTGCGTTCTGCAGGTGGTCAAAGGTGGTTTTGACTGGTTGGCTAGGGCTGCCTGAGTGGAAAGACTCAACCCTTTGCTCTGTCTCGTCCCCTCCCTACCCCAATATACACCTTAGGAAACCAGAGGTGTGAAAAAAAAATTCCTCAGGGAAGTACCCATTTCTAACACAGTCATTTGATGTAAGGGGGTCGGTGAAGGCCCAAAATGTGTAAAAAAGAACCGATGTTAAGGTTGCCTGGAGTACTTCTTGCACTAGGTGGCGTGGGGAAAGTCCTCTTGGACTCTCTTGGTGAGACCTGGTGGATAGGGGTCCAGGAGAAGGAGTTATGTTTGGCTCATTGTAGCATCCTGTCTCCAGCAGAACTTGAGGGGAGTTGGAAGCAGTTTGCTGAGAGACTGTGGCAGGGATGGCTACAAAGTTACCATAAAAGAAATGGAAGGAACTATTCTCCTTCAAAGGCCATTTTACAAACATCCAAGAGGAAGCTTTCAGGGTTTTGGGAAGGCTTAGTGTTTTGAAATCCTTGGAATCCACCTTGTTCAAAATGTCAGATGGATTCAGCCCCTTCAACTTCCTTCCCTCAAAATGGCCCAGCTGTCCACATTGCTTGATTTAATTTGGGAATTCCCACTAGCTGGGATTTGCCCGGGAGTGGTGGCTGTGGAGCCCAGAGCAAAGGAGGGTTCCCCTTTTGGTGGGGTGACCATGTATCATTTAGCTTGGTGGTCTGGCTGGTCTCTGGCTTGGCTTTTGAGTTCCCAAAGCCTGAAATCTTCGTTCTTGGCTGACGGGGTCGTCTGCATGAATGCGCCTCCCTGATTCATTTTTTCAGGCCTTTTATTTCTCCTCCTTGGTTTTAAATTTGGCCATATGTCAGTTTGCAGGAGGCTATCATTTGGAAAGAGGAGTTTGCATGTGTATATTTTGATACAACACTTGCCACTCTCAGATATATATATATCTGTGCTCACCTGTCAGGTGGTAATATGATCCCAGGATGAAATAAGATAAATGTTAATGTGGGAATGGGAAATGTGTTGGGAGGTACAAGCATTGCCTTTCTTAGAGTCTCAGAGAGAAGGCTTGGCTAATGTGTGCAGCTTGAAGAAAAACTGTGGGATGTGTTAGCCCAGCCCAGGTCTCTGCACAGGGATCAGAAAAGATTTGGTTTGGAACCATACACGGGAGAGCTTACATAGCCCCTGACGGCCACCACCCTCTGTCACCAGGAGTCTCCATGCTAGGCTGATTATTACAGCTTAAGTTGCTGAGAAGTTTCCTCTGTCCCTTTCTATGGTGTTCCATCCTCTATTCACTGACTCCCTGGAGAGTGGTGATTGACTCAGGTGGGCACCCTGTGGCTTGGGGTGGAGCTCAGTGGTAGAGCGCTTCTGTAGTGTGCACAAGGACCTGGGTCTGATCCCCAGGACTGTGCAAACACACAGTGGGCATTTGGTCCTGGGTTTTTTTTTTTTCCTCTGCAAAGTGTTTTATATTTGTGACTGGGTGGGGGGGGGAGTGCTGATGTGCTGGTCAGGAGTTTAGAAGCATAGGTGTCTTAGTTAGGGTTATGATTGCTGTGATGAAACAGTGGTGAAAAAGCGAGATGGGGAGGAAAAGGTTTATTTGGCTTATTCCTCTACATCACAGTTCATCATCAAAGAAAGGCAGGACAGGACCTCAGACAGGGCAGGAACTTGGAGGCAGGAGCCGATGCAGAGGCCATGGAGGGGTGCTGCTCGCTGGCTTACTCCCCATGGCTTGCTCAGCCTGATTTCTTACAGAACCCAGGACCACAGCCCAGGGATGGCCCCTCCCACAGTGGGCGGGGCCTGCTTTCTTATGGAACCCAGGACCACCAACCACAATGGCTGGGCCCTCTTCCATCAATCACTAATTGAGAAAATGCCCTACAGCAGGATCTTATGGAGTCATTTTTTCAATTGATGTTTCTTCCTTTTAGATAACTCAGGCTTGTGTCAAGTTGACTTAAAACTAGCCAGCACAATAGCAAATACATCTTTTTCTAAATATCACAGTCTGAGGACACCACAGGACACACCAACCACCTGATACATATTGCCGAGTGACTGTTCTGAAGCAATTCTACCAATTTCGACTTCTGAGTTCTCTAGGACCAGGGGGAAAGAGAGGAGCGCTGGAGAGGGTATGGTTCTATTTCATTTTTGAACAGAACATGAAATGCAGACTTCATGTTTGCAGTAACCAAAGTTTCAAGCCCTAATAACTGTCAAATCTGATGCCTGAAAACCTCATGGTGAGGCTGGCTAAAGTGTGGATTCCCAGCATCAAATGGCCAAATTCTAATTTAGCTGACATTGGAGAGAGGGCCCAGGAATCTGCATTTAGTAAGCAGACCGTGTGCTTCTGTGTACAACTTTTCTTGGGTGGCACCAGGAAATGAACCCAGGGCCTTTGATTGCTAGATGAGGACTCCACCACTGACTAACATCCCCAACCCCCAGACCTCATGTTTCTGATTCAGGTTTTGATAGGGACACTTTATGAATTACTAATCCAAGCTGGGCATGGTGGTGCACACCTGTAATCCTAGCACTTGGGATGCTGGGACAGGAGAAAGGAGTGTCCAAGGCCAGCCTGGGCCACATAGTGACACCGTGCCTCAATTTAAAAAGGAAAAGACGACTGGGTTGTAGCTCAGCGGTGGAGATCTTACCCTGTTCAGCCCCCAACTCTGGAAAAAGAAAAACAAAAACACAAAACCAAACAACGGCAACAGCAAAAATAAAGACAAAAAAAAATCAACAATAAGACTTGAAATCTGTTAGGACATAAATGTTGTGTTCCAACTATTTGTTTATGTCCTAAACTCATGTTGAATTATTATTGCTGTGTGTGTGAGTGCAAGTGCACACTCTACTTCAGGTTCCAGGGACTGCACAAAGATCATCAGGTTTTTAAGGCAAGTGTTTTTACTCATTGAGTCATCTTGCCAGCCCAAATGTATATTTAGGTGGTTTATTTGGCTCTGGCTCAATGTTGATGGGCTGCATCTGATGACATCCATCTTGCAGGCAGAATCCCAAGGTGGCTCAAGGCATCACATGTTGAGAGACAAGTGCCCTGTTGTTTCTGCTATTTGATGGTGATAACTCCCTGCTCACAGACAGCAAGGTCGATAATAGATTGACTAGACCATCCTGAAGACATTGATGATAATTAGTGTGCACTCCTGCAGAAACAAAAATACTCAACGTGAACTTGGCCTTAAGAAAGCATGCTTCTTGGGTAGGGAGGAAATGTTGACTCCACAGTAAAGTGACAATGAAGGACAAGCACTCAATCCTTTGGGGGATGGCAAAGGAAGTTCTGATGGTCTTTCTGTGTTGGTTACAAGATGGCTTCCACAGCACCAGCTGTCACATCTTCATTCAAGGCAGGAAAGAGAGGATCCTGTTGAGTGTGGAGGGGTAGAGTTTCATACTTTTGGCTTCAGGAAACAAAGGCTTTCCCATGGTAACCCTCCTTTCCACCAGCAATGTTTAATTATGTTTTCTTGGCCACAGTAGAGTCAAATGTTCTAGCTGCAAGGGAGGCTGGATGGAGAGAAGTAGGAAAGCCATCATTTTTCGTTGCCTGGGATGAGCCCTATGCCAAACCATATAGAGTCAAGGCTCTGCTTTCATGGGGAAAGGTACTAATGGATGTGGGTGGGCCACCAGTAATACCATTCCCCATAGCTTTTTGGTAGATATTTTGATGGAGAAGAAGGATATACTTTACAGTTTGAGGCAGGTTGGCTTCCTAGCTGTTCTACTTTATCTTGGATACAAATGTAAACATTTTAACCCAAACTGACAATAATTCCTGCCTGAGTATGTGGCTGTAAGGATCACGAAGGGTGACTGTTTTTTTTTTGGTTGTTGTTTGTTTTTTTTTTTAGGTTTTTCCAGACAGGGTTTCTCTGTGTAACAGCTCTGATTGTCTTGGAATTCACTCTGTAGACCAGGCTGGGCTTGAACTCACAGAGATGTGCCTGTCTCTGCCTCCCGAGTGCTGGGATTAAAGGCATGCACCACCATGCCCAGCCAAGGCTGACACTTTTTAAAGACACTAACTTGAACAAAAGTATCAGCAGGTACTAAGCAGGCAATATAGCCTTGGGGAAGATTGTATTAGTTACCTTCCCTTTGCTGAGACTGAATACTGATGGAAACTTATTAAAAAAGGAAAGGATTTGTTGTCATTTGTTTTTATTTATTTATGTATTTAATTCTTTTTCCACTTAAAAAAATGAAGTAGAATCCCATCACTCTCCTATTCCCTTCCCTCCCTTCAGCCCCTCCCAGGTACCCTCCCTAGATGCAAAGATTTATTTTGGCTTATGATTTATCAAGGGACCCAAGATAGACATGGTAGTATATGTCTTACTTCTAGCACTGAGGGGGCAGAGGTAGGTGGATTTCTGGTGAGTTCCAGGCTAGCCAGAGTTACATAGTGAAGCCTTGTCTCAAAACAAAAAAAACAAACAAAAAACCCAAGAGTCACAGCCCATCAGGATGGGAAAGCATGGTGAAGGAAACATAAGATCATGTTCAGTTCATAGACAGGAGACAGAGAGCAGACCATCAAACCCTTTGGGGGTAGCAAACCCTGCATATCAGATATTTACATTGAGATTCATAGCAGTAGCAAACTTACAGTCATGAAGTAGCAATGAAATAATTTTATGGTTGGGGTCTCCATCACATGAGGAACTATATTAAAAGGTCACAGCATTAAGAAAGTTAAGAACCGCCGGGCGGTGGTGGCGCACGCCTTTAATCCCAGCACTTGGGAGGCAGAGGCAGGTGGATCTTTGCGAGTTCGAGGCCAGCCTGGTCTACAAAAGTGAGTCCAGGACAGCCAGAGCTGTTAAACAGAGAAACCCTGTCTCGAAAAAACCAAAAAAAAAAAAAAAAAAAAGTTAAGAACCACTGGTTTAAAGGTCCCACAACCTTCTAAAACAGTGCCACCAATTGGGAACCAAATGTTCAAACACATGAGCCTGGGTGAGGACGCTTCACATTCAAGCCTTAAAAGTGATGGTGGTTAGCAGATGACAGTGTGGGATAAATGATATAGGGAGCGGAGGGGTTTGGGTGGCATTTCTGATATGTTAGATATGATAGGTAGAGCCCTGATTGTGTGGGGCATTAGTCCTGTGCTGGAAGTTAATGTTCAACAAGTATTTTATGGGCAAAACAAATTCTGTGCTGAAGGGATTTGGGAAACGCTTGGTGCAGGTCTTCTCAGAGCCTTTATGGTGCCATCTGTGCACATTGTGACTCCAGGAGAGGACGGAGCCTGGGGTGTTTTCTGTTCTCAAAGATTACCCTGGAGGGGTATTATTCCATAGAATCCACCCGGGGAAACTTGGCAAGGCAGTTAGGAAGGCCTGTTTGGCTGGGAGGTGGGGATTTGGAGTGGAAAGACGGCTGGGCTGAGAAGGGTGGAGAGTGTTGTAAAGGGGACCTACCCTGTGGCTCTTTAGACTTCACAGTGCTGCTTAGGGACAGGCTTGCTCAGAACAGAGTGTGCCTGATGGAATGTCACAGGAAATGGATTTAAGTCCCTGATTCCCGGGTCTTACTCAGCACAGGAGTCACACTGAGCACTTCTTTCTCTTTGTAGGAAGAGAGAGATGTCTTCAGAGGTTTTGGAGTGAATACAGCAAAAAGATGATTGACAGCAAGTCTGATGACAGTCTTTAGTAGGGGCTAGCCAGCCTTTTCTATTAAGGGCCAAATAGCAAATATGTTAGGCTTTGTGGTCCCCAAGTTTCACAGACAACCTGCTGTGCTACCATAGCCTATAGTAGCCACAGACTACACATGAGCTGTAGGCACATGGGGAAGTTTGCCAATAAAAATTTATTTGTGACCCCTGAATATTGAGTTTGATATCATTTTCACATATATACCATCATGTTTTCTTTTTCTTTTGATATGTATATGATATATATACACGTATATATATATATGCACAATAGTATACTATATATATTATATATACACACACAATATACTATTCTTATATTTGGGGCCTCACAAGAATAAGTGGTGGGTGACTTGGGTCATCCCTGGTCTGGAGGATGGATGGGATTGGATGGAGGTCATCTGGAAGGTGATCAAGTGATACTGGCACTGGAAGGCTCTGGCCATGCGCAGGGAGACAACTCTGGGCCTACTCTGATGTGGTTGGATTGCAAGGGGAGGGAAGTGATGGTCTGGGGGGCCAAGGGCAGATGCCACAGCATCTCCTCATGAGGCACGGGCACCATGACCACACTTAGCCACTCAGCTCTTGATTTCCTTATAATGAGCCCGCCCAGGACTTAAGTCCATTTGGGAAAGTCTGCACTTAAGACAGCATTTCGCAGATCCCCGTGAGTCTGTGGGCCACGCTCAGGTAGCAGAGTCTATCGTTAGTCTTGTCTGGCCTCAAATGAGGGGTCACCTGAGGCTGACAGAGGGGTTGGGGTTGGGGATGGGATGAGGAGCCTCCCAGGGCAATGATCTGGGTGATTTTTTTATGGTCTTAGTGTCTCAAGAGAGCAAGGACAGCACTTGCAATGGACCTTGAGGCTGCAGAGTGCCAGGATGTTGAGCCCATTGTGTTCCGTGAGTTGGAGTGAGTTGTGGTCAGCCCCGATGCAGAAAGAGGGGAACAGGCCCCGCTTCTTAGTAGGAGGAGCTGCTACAAAGTTAGTTAGGTGGGACGGACTGTGATAACTAGACCCCGATGGAGCAAGGCAGCTTCTTTGCTCATTGATCAGTCCCAGGAGGGATGACTGACCTGCCGTTCTCCCAGGCCTCAACCTTCCATTGTGCAGCATCTCTGTTTATATCCAAGAAGGGCAGGGAGTGCAAAGAAATCAGAGCTGCTCAAAAGCCTCCTTCCCTGAGGTCACCCTTGCCTGCCTGGCTCTCTGAGCTAGAGTGCAGTTGCAATGGCCTGGGAAGATTGTGGTGTGTGTGTGTGTGTGTGTGTGTGTGTGTGTGTGTGTGTGTGTGTGTTGCAGTGGCTGTGGGCCCAGGAAGAAGAGAGAACTTAAGTCTGCTGAGGGCACGAGGTCCCTGGCACAACAGGTTCTGAGACAGGGTGATATCCAGGGATCTCTGGCCAGTGTAGTCTATTCAGTGACCTCCAGGGGAATGAGGAGACTTTTCAGAAAACAAGGTGAATAGTACTGAGGAGCAACACCTGAGGCTGACCTTTTCCACACACACACACAGACACACATGATTTTGCACAGAAGTCTTTCCTACAGTAAAAGCCATCCCCAGATTAGTGGCCACCTTGGGTCCCAATGAGCTTGTGGTCATCTGGTGGTTCCATCAGGGCTCGAGGACTCTAGATGGCCTTCATCTCATGGCTAGCTGCCTCAGTGTCCCCCACATTTCCTTTCCAGAGGGACAACCTGGATTTCTTCCATTGAGGCAGACACAGCATTGCCTGTCTGCCTTCTGTAGCCTCTGGACACAGTCTTGATGGATGACCCATTGGCCAGCCATGGGGCATGGACGAGCCAGAGTCAACATGGCCGCGTATCCCAGGAGATGAGAAGCACTGGGAACCGTGTGAATATTCAAATCAAGGGCACCTTAATGTAAAAAATGAACACTAACCAGAACAGAGGAATGAGTGTAAGCTGACCATACAGGCTCCTCTGGGAAGAGCATTCTGGGCTGAGGGAACAGCATGAACAAACTTCCAGAGTGTGATGTCCTAGGCGTGCTACTGAGGAAATGGAGTTGAGGTAGAGTGGGTGAGAATGAGAGGTACCCAGAAATAGGATATGGAGACTGTGAAGGGGATTGTATACCATGCATGGGCTTGACCTGCTCTTGTTTGTCACCTAGTTAGGTGGATGAACACGCTGGAGCCCGTATGGAGGCTGGCGCTGTGAGGCCACTCTCTAAACCGAGCACACCTTTCCCAGTTATTCAGGTGCTGTTTGGGGGGTGTGTGTGTATGTGTATTTGTATGCCTCTGTGCGTGTGTGTGTGTGCATATGCATGTTTGTGTATGTGTGTGCGTGTGCACATGTGTATATGCATGTGCATATGGAGGCCAGAGGCTGACATCAGGTGTCTTCCTAAGTCACTCTAAACTGTATTTTTTGAGATAGTGTCTCTCCCTGAACCTGGAGCTCACAGACTTAGCTAGGTTGGCTGGCCTGTAAGTAAGTGCCAGGGTCCCTACTGTCTCAGACTTCCAAGACCTGGGGCCACAGTGGGTCAATTGACTTTTGTGTGGATGCTGGAAATCCAAACTCTGATCCTTAAGCTTGCATAGCATGCACTTTACTAGCTGAGCTGGCCCTGCAGGTCCAAAGTGTAATTTTAAAATATTTACTCATTTATTATTATTGTTATTACTTTGTGCGTGTGTGATTTGTGTGTAAGTGTGTATGTGTTACAGTACATATATAGAAGGCAAAGGACAACTTTGTGGATTTGGATTTTTTTACCATCCTTTTGTTGGGTTCCTGGAATTGAACTCAGGTCCCCAGGCTTGGTGGCAAGCGCTTTTACCCACTAAGCCATCTTGCAAGCCCTTAAGTACTATTTTCAATGGCTGCATATTATTCTAGGACTGTTCCATAAACCCTGACTGAAATTCTGCAGTTAGGTGCTTGCATTGTGATTTCTCAGTATGAATGAGCCTGTGGTGGACGTCCTTATGGCTCATGCTTGCCTCCAGTTCCTAGAAGTAGAACTGCTAGGTCAAAGGTAACACAATGTTTCTGGACCTTTAATATGGTTGATCGAATTGCTCTCCATGAACAGTGTGGGGAAAGGCATGTTTCCCATATCCTCAGAACGAACGCATGTTTTGTTTTATTTTTTTGCTTATTGGTTTTGATCAAAGACAGTGTGTCCCAACCCCATATCCCCCTCCAACCCTAACTTCATTGTGGAAGCTTTTCAGAATTATGAGTGGCAAATTATTGGGTTCACTGACCCCTCTGGCTTTTGGAATAGCTCCTAGTTTTCCTGCAATGAGCAATTTTTTTTTTTTTTAGTTTCCTACTAACTTTTGGGAAGAGAATAGACTAATTTTTCTGTTTGCTCCCTCTTCCCAACCCTGTATGAGTCTGGCTAGGACAGGGGAGAGATTCAGAGACTGTGGAAGACTGATGGTGGTACCATGTAGCTGGGAGGACACTGGAGAAGCTGAGGGATGGGAAGAGAAGAGGGACACACACAGGAGAAGGAAAGGCAAATCTAAGCCTGGAGCGATTTCTCTCCTGCAGGTTCCCTCCAGGTTGGAATGCCTCTCCAGTGGGTCATGACCATAACAGTGGTTGATCCAGCTTTACAAGCGAGTTTGCAGAGGTTTAAAGTAATCCATTCGACCCAAGTTGTCAAATGGCAAGGCAGCCACAGATAAAGAATAGGTAGAGGGTCACCCTGTATTCTGGCATCTCCAGGGGTGGCATGACCCAGAAGAGAAAGGGATGAGGCCAGAGCAGATACAGGGCAGGGGCCATGCTTCTGATGTGACTGGAGCTGATGAGTGTAGATTAATCATTGTTCGGCTACAATGTTTCCAGGTGACAGTTCTTGAACTGAAATGTAGATCCACGGAAGCAATCTAAGGTGTCCACAGAGATGGAAGAGGATGAGCCTCCAGATCCCAGCTTACTGGTGTGATGGGCTCCCGCCTGAGATCACACTGCGCTGTGGCTGGTGCTGACAGCACTCAGATTTCTAATCTCTTAGAAGACTGCAAAGAATAGAAAGCAGTTCAGTAATGTTTTATACCAGGCACATTGAAATGACAATATTTTAGATACACTCGTTTAACTCTTTCAATTTTTTTTTTTTTGGTTTTTTTCGAGACAGGGTTTCTCTGAATATCTCTGGCTGTCCTGGACTCGCTTTGTAGACCAGGCTGGCCTCGAACTCACAAAGATCCGCCTGCCTCTGCCTCCCAAGTGCTGGGATTAAAGGCGTGCGCCACCACCGCCCGGCTCTTTCAAATTTTTAATTCACGTACATCTTGATGCCCTTTCTTCCTGAGGAGACTAGAAAGGTTTAAACATTAGATGCAAGAAAGGACATTTGTATGAGACAATAATGGCTTTTCCCTCCCCTCCTCTTCCTTTCCTTCCCCTCCCTTCCCCTCCCCTCCACTTCCTTCTCCTTGAATTGGGTGCTGGGGCTTAAACACACAAAGTAGGGCAGAAGATGGTTGGGGTGAGAAGGAGGCACTATGTGACAGATACGGAATTTCCACAGAATTCTGTTTGAGATGATGAACTCATTTTGGGGCTGACAGTGGTGATGGTGGTACAACATTCCGGAGCACCTGGTGCCACTGAACCATGAACTTAAAAATTATTAGCGTAGGAAACTTTATGTGTTTTCTTTACCACAATAAAAAAGTTCCTTTTAATATTTTTATTACATTCATGTATTGTATGCGTGTGTGTGGGTAGGCTGGCATGCATATGCACACATGTGCACACTGGTTGCATATGCCACAGAGTGTGTGTGGAGGTCAGAGGTCCTTCCACCATGCTGTGAGTCCCGGGAAGTGAACTCAGTCTTCAGGCTTGGTGGCAATCGCCTTTACTCACTGAGGCATCCCATCAGCCCCAACAAGTGAGGGATTTGCCTGTGTTCATCCATGAATGACTGGCCAGTTTGGCAGCTACACTCAGTACGGAGGCCAACAGATGGACAGAAGTGGCCATGAAGTGGGGACACCCAGGGACTTTGCTTTTAATCAGTTTCTATATCATGTTTTTTCATTTTTTATCTGACTTGGAGAATCTGTGTTTTGTGATAATTCAAAAAAAGCAACATATGTAACATCTAGGCTACAAGAATAGGATTCTTTGCCACAGCTCCAAATCGAGCAGAGAAGCCATTCCCTGAGCTACTGTGACACTTGTCCAAGCACTTAAGTCAGGGGACTAGAAACAAGTGGTGATAAATTTGGCTTTCCTCCCCAAGTTCATGATGGCAAATTCCAAACATCCAGCAAAGTTGCACTTCTCCACCTGTGACCTGGAACACTTCCCTCTCTTCTCTTACCACACATCTGTCCACCTGTGAGCCCATCACAATGTCTGAGGGGTTCAGAGTGAATGGCAGACAGGAGTACACGCCCCTCAAGTAAGCCCACACGAATGCCATTGGTTGATGCTCAGGGTGTGATGTTTCTTTTGATGAGGAAGGGGCATGCTGTGTGCAGCCTAGATTTGAGCGAGCGTCACTGAGCTTCAGCAGATGTGTGGAGGAGAACCAACGCAACCTCCATCCAGAAGTGAAGTGCTGACCACCACACCGTTAACTCGCACCCTGCCTTTAAATCAACCCAGTTGATGCTTCCTTTTCCTCTATGGATTGTTATCTTTTGTCTAGTGTAGAGCTGTATGTTAAACAAAACTACACATCATGTGTGTTTTGTCTTTTAAGAAATCTGTGTGTGTGTGCCTGTGTGTGGGTGTGGGTGTGGAGGTGGGTGTGTGTTTGCTCACGAGTGTGGTGGGCAGGACACGCTTGGATGCTGCTCCTCATTTCCGTCTTTTAGCTGGTCAGCGGGCTCTTGGGCATGCTCCTGCCTCTGCATCCACCTCTGCCTCCCATTTTGGCACAGGTGCACTAGGGTTACAGATGTGCACTACTGTGCCTGGCTTTATATGAGTTTTAGGGTCCTGAACTCAGTTCCTCGGTCCTGTGGAGCGGGCACTTCAGCTACTAAGTCGTCTCCCACAGCCGCTTTTGCTTTTTATATTTTTTAGTATATATATATATATATATATATATATATATATATATATATATATATATTTTCTCCCTCCCTCCTTCCCTTTCTTATTTCCCTCCCTTCCTCACTATATTTCCTAGGCTGATCTTGAACTCCTGGAATCCTCCTGTCTCAGTCTCCTGGGTAGCTGGGACTCCAGGTGGACACCACCCCACCTGACTGTTTGTTCCTGTGAAGTCTGTAATGTTCAGAGTGCTGAGCCATCCTCCCACCCTCTAACCCCCTCCCTGCTCCTTCCGAAAGCTCATGTCTCCCACCCCACCTCTTCATGCCCCAGCAACCACTGGTGGTCCTCTTTTAAAGAGTGTTCTGTGTATGAAGTCACTGGGCACGTTGCTCTTGAGATTGTTTTTTTTTTCTCACATGATGTCTGTGAGATTCATATCCACATGGTTGCACAGGGCAGTACTTCCTCTGTGTGTGTGCTCACGCACGGATATGTTCACGTGTGTGTGTGTGTGTGTGTGTGTGTGTGTGTGTGTGTACACCTGAGGAGGATGTCAGGCATGCCACCTTATTTCCTTGATGCAGAGTCTCTCACAGGACCTGGAACAAGCTCCAGCGAGCCTCCTCTCTCAGCCCCCAACAATGCTGGGGTTACAGGCACAAGGGATCACCGCAGCTCTTTACAAGGATACTGGGGCTTCAAACTCAGGCGCCAAGCTTACTTAGCAAGTTTTGTTACTCGCTGAACCATCTGCTCAGCCTCACTTTCTTTTAAAGCCTGAGTAGTACGCCATTGTAGGTCATGATACAGGGTGCTTAGCTACTCAGCCACTAAAGGACATTTCTAGTTTTTAATCTTTTTTTTCTATTTTCATGTGATTATAAACAGTTACTATCAACATTCATGTGAAATTGTTTTATGTGAACTCAACTTTAAATTTCTCTGGGATAAATTCATAGCTGTGCAGTGGCCAGGTTATAGGGTACATAACTGCTTTCCAACATGGCCAATCCCTAGGCAGCTGCATTGGCCGGTGTGGCTGTTGGCATGTCACTGCACAGCTTCACCAGCTCCTGGAATGGTCATTGTCTCAGTCAGTGTTCTGTTGCTGTGAAGGGACACCATGACCAAGGCAACTCTTATAAAAGAAAGCATTTAATTTCAGCTTGCTTACAGGTTCAGAGGGTTAGTCCATTATCATCATGGCAGGGAACATGGCGACATGCAGGCAGACAGGAGCTGAGAGTTCTCTACATCCAGATCCCCAGGCAGCAGGAAGAGAGACAGACGCTGGGCCTGGTTTGGGTTTTTAAAAATCCCAAAGTCCACCTCCAGTGACACACTTCCTCCAACAAGGGCACATGCGTAGTCCTTCTGAGTATCGCTACTCTGTAATGACCAGGTACCCAAATCTATGAACCTGTGGGGGCCATTCTTACTCAAACCACCACCGTTGTTATTTGTTTTTGTCTTAAATTTTTATTTAATTATTTGTGAGTGTCAGGGTGTTCTTTCCATATTTGTGGGTGCCGGGGAGCCAGCTCAGGTCGTCAGGCTTGGCAACAAGTCCCTTCACCCACAGAAACATCTCACCAGTTCCCAGTATTTTTTTTTTTTTTTTTTGGTGTTGTTGTGACTTTAATGCCACTTGCAATGGTTTTCAGTTGTGACCCTCTGATGCCCGAGGCTGACTGTGCCTTTTTGCGTGACTGTGTCTCACCCATACCCGCTCTTTGAGGACAGGTAGGTTCAAGTCTGTGGCGGCTGACATTGCCTGTCAACTTGACACCCTGGGGAGAGGGGACCCCATTGAGGGACCGCCTTCGTTGGATGTTTCTGTGGGCCGCACTATCCCTAGGTACGCGGTGAGCCTGAGCAGAGGCAGAAAGCAAACCAGTGAGCAGCTGTCTCTGTGGTCTCTGCTTCAGAATCTGCCTCCGTTTTCCTTGGTTGAGTTCCTGCCTTGGCTCCCCTCAGGGATGGGGCTGTATGCTTTAGCCAAATGTGCCTTCTTCTCCCCGAGTTGCTTTTGGTGAGAGCACCTAACAGCTAAGTAGGACAAAGCCTTTTCTCTCACTTGAGGACAGTGTTGGATGCTTCCTTGAGAGTTCTTTATAGACCCTGAACAAGGTCCCTGCTCAGAATCCTTCCTCCTGCTCTGCACCCTGTCTTTTTCTTTTTCTTAATGGTGTCCCTGACAGAGCAGAACTTTTAAAATCAATGAAGCCCAAGTGATCAGTTGGGCCTTTTTCACAATGTCGTTTCTGGTGTCCTGGTTGAGAACTCCACCTGACCTCAAAGAGTGCCTCCTGTCTTTGATCATAAGTGTCTTGTATCAGATAACACGTGCTTAGATCTATGATGTGTTTTGAGTCAGTTTTTGTGGATTGTATAAGTAGCTCACCCCGCCCCCTTTCTTTTGGATGTGCTGTTGTCCCAAAGACTATTTCTTCCTCTGCTGATTTGTTTCTTGTATCTGTAGAATCAATTACCCGTGCCAATCAGTAGCCACTTTTTCTTTTGGGAAAATTTAATTTTCATTGACACACATAATTATACACATGAATGGGGTGCGGTGTACGTGGTGTGCTTATATAGTATTTCTTCGTGTGTGTGAGCAGAGGTGTATGTGTGCATATGTATGTGAGTGTGTGTGCAGGTCAGAGGTTGTCTCAGGAGCGTCTTCCTCACTCCCTCTCCATCTTATTTTTTTGAAGTAGAGTCCCTCACTGAATGTAGATCTCAGGGATTTGAGGGATCCTCCCATTTCTCCATCTCTTCCTCACCTGTATCTGGATTTTTATATGATTTCTGGGGAGGGGGTCTAACCTCAGGCCTTCACACATGTGTGCCAAGCACTTTGCTGACTGAACCATCTCCACAGCCCCTTGATGTCATATTTCTTTTTCTTTAAACATTTTTTTTGTAGATTTATTTATTTAATTCTATGTGTGAGGGTCATGGCTGCATCACTTGTGTGGCCAATGCTTGCCGAAGTCAGGAGCGAGTGTCTGATTTCCTGGAACCGGAGTTATGGATGGTTGTGAATCACCAGGTTACTGCTGGGAATCGGACCCGAGACCCCTGGAGGGGCTCTCAACCACCTCTCCACCTCCATAGCAGGGTTTTAAAAATAGGGATAAACAAGCTAATTCTAACTAAGGTGGGAAGAACAATGGATTAAGAGGTCAAAACAGTGTTGAGGAAGAAGCAGAGGAGAAGAAAAGGAAAGGGAAGAGAAGAGAGGAGGAGTTAGGAGGAAGTGGGACTATTTGATTTTAAGAACTAGTCTGATCATGATAGGGTGGTGTTGGCGAAGGGTTTTCAGCTTGTAGATCCTCCATGTATCTGGCCAAGTATCTTGAGTCTGTGATAAATGATATGGCTTAGAAATTTTGGATTTGTATTTGTTTCTTTTTAGTACTATACATGTGAGTGACTTTTTTCTGTTGACACTGAATCTTGTGGTTTTAATAAACATTCTAGCATTTAAAAATGTAGATGATGTGGGATTATTATTATTTTTTACAGAGATAACTGTGTTGTCTGTAAATAGAGGTGGTTGTATTTTTCAGTTTTTTATTTTACTGGCTAAGTCTTTAATAGGAGCAGTGGGAATGGACATCCTTGCCTTGCTTCTGGTCTTTTGAGGAAAATACTCAGTTTTTCCACCATAAAGATGCTTGCTTTGGGCATTTAAAATATATTGTTTTGGTATATTGACCTTTTCCTTTAAAAAGTTAAGACATTCCTTTCTATTCTTGGTTCACTCTGAGTTTACATTTGGTCAAATGCTTTTCCTGGATCAGTTAGTATGGTCACATAGTTCATTTTTGTTATCAGTTAGTACTGATTGTTTGTTTCCTTTAAAATGCTTTATTTTGCTCCCTTTGATGGTTTAGCTGGTAGAACAGAGACTGTAAAATGTTTTTACTTTGCCGGGCATGGTGGCGCACGCCTTTAATCCCAGCACTCGGGAGGCAGAGGCAGGCGGATCTCTGTGAGTTCGAGGCCAGCCTGGTCTACAAAGCAAGTCCAGGACAGCTAAAGGATATATAGAGAAACCCTGTCTCAAAAAAAAAAAATGTTTTTACTTTAAAGTATTCATGTAGGGTTTGTAATTAATTCAATTTCCTTAAAGGTACTTATTTTTATTACTTAATTTATATGAATGAATCTGTGTGAATGTATGTCACATGTGCATGTGTGACCATCGGGCTAGAAGAGGGTGTTGGATGCCAAGGAGCTTGGGGTACAGGCTATTGTGAGCCATATTATGTGGGTGTCAGAAACCCAATTTGGGTCCTCTGGAAGAGCAGCAAGTGTTCTTAACTGCTCAGCCATATCTCCAGCCCCCGAATTAAATTTCTTCAACAGCGTTAAGATTATGTAAAGTACTTATTGTTGAGTAAATTTGGGTAGCTTGTGGTTTCAGGGAGTCGGTAAGTTTTATTTAAGTTGTTGGGTTTACATGTATAGGGTTCTTGTGCTTTAATTTATTACCATCTGGTACCTATAGGATCTGTAGTGTTGTCTCCTCTTTTGTGCTTGATTTTGTCAGTCTGTCCAGGAGTTTATAATTTTCTTTTTCTTTTTAGAAAACCAGGTTTTGGTTTCATTTATTCTCACCTTTTTCATTCCATTTTCTTTCTTTTTTTTTTTTTTTGGTTTTTCGAGACAGGGTTTCTCTGAATATCTCTGGCTGTCCTGGACTCGCTTTGTAGACCAGGCTGGCCTCGAACTCACAAAGATCCGCCTGCCTCTGCCTCCCAAGTGCTGGGATTAAAGGCGTGCGCCACCACTGCCCGGCTTTCCATTTTCTTAAAAACAACAACCTCAAAAAAAAAAAAAATAGAACAACAACAACAAAAACTGGTTCTAACTGTTCTTCCAGCCTCTTTTTCTTCTCTGGGTTTACTTTGCCCTTCTTTTTATATTTGTTGAGGTGAATGTTTATGTTTACTTAAGACATTTTCATTATTTAGTTTATTTTATAAATTTTCCTCTAGGGACCACATCAACTATGGCTCCCTCTTTTTTATGTCCTATATTTTAATTGCTCTTCAGTTTATAATATTTTCTAATGTGTTTTAAGGCTTCTTCTTGGATACATACTTCCCTGCTTGTTAATTTATTTATTTTTGAGGTAGGCTCTCTCTATATAGGCCTGGCTGCCCTTGAATGCACCGAGATCCACCTGCCTCTGCTTCTCAAGTGCTGGGATTAAAGTCATGCACCACCATGCCTGGCCCTGATGCATATAATCTTCATAAGTGTGTGACTAAAATCCTAGCGTTTAGGACTCTCCTGTTAGCTTTTTGCTGTTGTTTTCTAGTTTAATTCAGTCTGATTATTATGGTTTCCATTCTCAGATATCTAAGGTTCACTTCTCTGGAAGAGTTATGTCTTGGTGAATGTGGCTGTGTGCTATCAAACTGAGCATTCATGTTGCTGTTGATGTGTGGAGCGTTCTGTAAATATGAGCTGGGTCCTAGGTTTTGATTGGATTGTTCTTCTCTCTGTGTTGCTGACATTCTCTCTACTTGTTCTTGATGATCTCTGCAGGTTGTGGATTTTCCTATCTCTTTCCAGTCCTTTTAGTTTCATGTATTTTGAGCTGTCTTAAGTATTTACATTTAAAGTGGTTATGTCTTGATGAATTTCTCACTTGACAGTTATTATTTGCCTTGTTTATTTATTTATTGTGTGGTAAGGGGACACAGTATGTATGTAGAGGTCAGAGGACAAGTTGTGGGTCCTAGGATGGAACTCAGTCAGACTTAGAGACAGCACCTTTAGCCACTGAACCTCTCACCTTTCCCTTTTCTGAAACAAGTTCTCCTGTAGCCCAGGCTGCCCTTAAATCTATGTAGCCAAGGATGACTCTAAACTTCTGATCCTCCTGCCTCCAACTCCTGGGTGCTAGGATTACAGGCACATGCTGGGGCTACATTTGTGTATTTGAGGGAACATTTCACACACTGAGCCACATTGCCAGCCTTGGACTTCCCCTTTAAGCATAGTTCAGTGTTTCTTTCTTATCCCTAGTGGTTTTCCTTGCTCTGAGAACCATTTCCACTGTTACCGATATAGCCAACCTTCATTTTCTTACAGGTTGTTAAAAGCTGAAATGTAGAGAATATGTCATGTGGGGTTCATCATTCTAATTGTCATGAAGGGGAGAGTGGAAGGCTTTCCTGTTCAATGCCTTATAACTGTTTCCCACAGCACATGCCTCACACTTGACAGACAGGTCAGCCTCGGTTATCTTGATCACACCCTGACACCTGTCAGTCTATTTCCTGTCACTGTCATTTTGTCAGCTGTGGATATTTTGTATCCATGTGGTGGGCATTCTCATACAATCTTCTTCATTTGACATAATGTCCTCGAAGGCCATCTGTACTACAGCATTTAGCAAGACTTCATTTTTGTGGCTGAATAATGTTCTAATGTTCCATTTCTTTCATTGATACAATTTACTTATCTAACTCATCATTTAAGAGCTTCTTGATTTAATCCCATCTTATGGCAGTTGTGAATAACGCTTCTATCAATGCTGTTTGTTTAGCAGGAAGGGGATACTTTGGGAGGAACCTGGGAACTGGTTTTCCTCTTCCAGAACAGCCATTTCCTGTATCAGGCTGTTAGAAGTTGGGAAGCTGCGGATGGTGTGTGGCTGTGCATGGTGGCTCTATGTGGCCATTCCTTGTGGATTTAGTTGGTTTTATTTAAGTCTTTTGCTTTGAAATTGTCATACATGTATACAATGAAATATGAATGTTTCTACCTTCTACTTTTTTAGTCCAACTCTCACTATAACAACTTAAATGTTTCTTTCCTCCTTCTCTTCCACGATGTTTCCCAAGGTGGGGGTAGGGTGGGGCACAACTGTCCTGTTTAGGGCTGAGCTCACAGCAGTCAGATCTTCTTAGCACTCTGACCAGTTCTGACCTACGCACTAACTACTGTCCACTGCAAATAGACGCTTCTTTGAGCGAGTTTGGGAGTGGCACCCATCTATGGGCCGTGGGTGTAAACATAAATATTTAGAAGGCACTTTGACCCCGGGTCCATTTAGCAAAACAGTAATGGGCTCCCAATCTAGTGCCTATGAGCTCCCCAGCCATGGGCTTTCACCGGGTTTGTGATGCCCGACATGAATTCTCTCCTGTGCATTTCTTTCTTTTTTCTTTTTTTTTTTTTTAAAGATTTATTTATTATGTATACAGTGTTCTGTCTGCAGGTGTATCTGCAGGCCAGAAGAGGGCACCAGATTTCATTATGGATGGTTGTGAGCCACCATGTGGTTGCTGGGAATTGAACTCATGAAGGCATGACCTCTGGAAGAGCAGCCAGTGCTCTTAACCACTGAGCCATCTCTCCAGCCCATCCTGTGCATTTCTTGAAGGCTGGTTTGTGTGTGTATGTGCTCAGTTACTTACCTGTTTTGCAGCGCTGATGATTGGGTCCTGCACAAGCTATACAAGTGCTCTGCCACTGGCTTATGTCACTAGTGGCCAATTGGTTAGGCAGGGGTGCTGCCTAGTTTCATGTCCACTTGACAGGAGCCAACTGAAAGAAGGGAACCTCAATTGAGAAAATGCTTCCTTAAGATCTGGCTGTAGGGTGTTTTCTTAATTAGTGATTGATGGGGAAGGGCCCACCCCATTGTGGGAGGGGCCATCCCTGGGCTGGTGGTCCTGGGTTCTATAAGAAAGCAGGTTGAAGCTGAGCGTGTTGGCGCATGCCTTTAATTCTAGCACTCAGCGGGCAGAGGCAGGCGGATCTCTGGGAGTTCGAGGCCAGCCTGGTCTACAGAGTGAGTTCCAGGACAGCAAGTACTGTTACACAGAGAAACCCTGTTCAAAAACAAAAAACAAACAAACAAAAGAAAGAAAGCAGGTTGAGTAAGTGATGGAGAACAAGCCAGTAAGCAGCACCCCTCCATGGCCTCTGCATCAGCTCCTGCCTCCAGGTTGCTGCCCTGCTTGAGTTCCTGTCCTGACTGCTTTCGATGAACTGTTATATGGAACTGTGAGTGAGATAAGCCCTTCCTCCCTGAGTTGCTTCTGGACATGGTGTTCCACCACAGCAATAGAAACCCTAACTAAGACAGATGGGTAGTAACTTCTGTCCTTTTTCTTGTGGGAGTAGGAGATTAAACCCGGGACTGCAGATCTGTTGGGTGAGCTTTCCACCTTGGATCTTTCTTCACAGTTCTTCCAACTTACGATATTGTGTCTTCTTGGCATAGTGTCCTTTAGACTAGAGGGCCGATTTACAGTGACAGCTCCTGAAGGTCACTGGTGCTGATGTCCCCGAGGGAATATGCCTGAGCTATGGCTGTGAACATAACCTCTGAAGTGACAATTGTATTCATATTCAATAGGAACTGAACCCTACTTTGCCATTATCCAATCAAGAATATCAGCAACTTCCCTGTAAATCTGTATGTGTGTGTGCACATGTGTGTTGTATATGCATGTGCGTTGTACATGTGTGTGCACGTTCATATTAAGAAGAAAGTAAGGGCCCACAGTGTGGTGATTGGAGGGAACCACTGAGTTAGTACCAATTGCCAATTCTGATTTTTTTCTGAGTCTAATACATCTCTAGGTTATAAATAAAATAATACTTGTAGGGACGGTGTGACGGCTTAGCAGGTATAAAAGCCCTTGCCTTGCAAACTCACACCTGAGTTTGATCCCCAGAACCCATGGTGGAAGGAGAAAAGCAGGTCCCAAAATTTGTTCTCTGATCTCCACACATGCACTGTGGCACTCATGTGCAACACACACACACACACCATATTCATATAATCATATAATAAAATAAAAATATTAAGCTTGAATTGTTCAGCTTGAAGAAGATGGGCAGCCAACAAATTCTTGATTTTGTAGTGGTGACCAAATGCCTTTCTCTGTCTCCAAGGAGAACATGACAAGAGATGTCACTCTGTGGGGTGCTGACCTAGTGTGCAACCCTGGATCCCATCCCCAGCACCATGCAAAATAGGTGTGGTGGCCCATGCCTGTGAGGGGGCACAGTAAAGAAACCACAGAAAAGGCCATCACTGAATCGAGAGGAAGGTCTTTATTGTGGGTAGTAGAGAACAGCCAGAGGGATCTGGAAGAGTCCAGAGCAGAGAGAAGAGGAAGCAGATTGGATGTGGCAAGGGTGTTCTGTGAGAGAAGGGAGAATAGCAGGGGTGCGGCATGAAACCTTGCCATTATAAAGAAGGGAGGGCTAGCATTGTGCAGGAAATGTGGGGAGCTGAGAAGGGCTAGTGTGGGGGCTTTGAATAGGGACTGTAGGAGCCTAGACGTGAACAGAGGTTTTGATATGCAGTCACAGGTATGTGTCACATATAGAGAGTCACATGTCCCTTCTACCAAAGGCAAGGGAAATGACTCCTTTTAGCAGACAGGAACCCATTTCACAAGTTCCTGAGAAGTGTTGGCTTTTGTGTAAGTGCCAGAAATCCTTCTAAAGTCCAGCTTCAGCTGGGCCAAGATTGACATTTCTGGACATATGGACTTCCTGAGACCTAACAGGGCACCCCTGTAATCCTATTATTTGAGAGGTAGAGGCAGGAGGATCAGAAGTTTAAAGTCTGCTTTGGATATATAGTGGGTTTGAGGCCAGCCTGGACATGAGGCCCTGTCTCAAAAAAAAAAAAAAAAAAAAGAAAGATATAATGAGGCTAGAATCGTTACACACCACACACACACACACACACACACACACACACACACACACACACATACCCCAAACCTGAATGGCTGTAACCAGAACAGTGGATCTCATTGTGTGTTCATCATGCACACACACAACAATCAAATTGTGGTCAAGCAACCATTCTCCCCCTCAGACCTCTCTGGATTATTCTGAAGCACACTCCCAACACTGTGGCCTTCCACCTTCAATATATTTCTGTATATGTTTCTTTACATAGTTTATTTATTTTTGTTTATGTGTCTGTATTTTTGTGTGTGTTTATGTGCATCACACACATGCACATGCCTTCAGAGGCCAGGAGAGGGTGTGAATGTCCTGGAGTTGGAGTTACAGGCAGTTGTGAGCCTCCCATTGTGGGTGCTGGGAACTGAACTCCCTGGTCCCCTGCAGGAGCAGTAAATGCTCTTGGCTGCTGAGCCACCTCTCCAGTCCCATATTTCTATATTTCTAGTAAGTGATGAGTACTCTTCCTTAAAATCAGTCAGATTCACATGCCAGCCATTCCTTAACCAGGTCTTTCCTTGAACAACAGATGAAAATACTTAGGTGCTGTCCTTGAAGCAGCCACTATGGGAGACAATGCCACCCGAGCTCCCCATGTGTCACTGAAAATAACGTAGAGGACAGTCTGAAGAGTAACAAGTGTCCCCTCTCTCTCCCTCCCTCTCTTTCTTTTTCTTACCTTTTCCCTTCCTCCCTCCATCTCTCCCTTTCTGCTACTATTGTCTCTTGCAGCCCAGGTTATACTAAAACTCTGTGCAGCTGAGAGTGACCTTGGACTCAGACACTCCTGTCCTACGTCCCAAGTACTGAAGTACCCAACCCCTGTCTGTTTAAAGGCTCACTCAGCTCCACCCTCTCAAACAACAAATTAGAACTAGAAGTTGCAATACTGATGGTCTGGACTGGAATCTAACAAACAGCTCAAAGGGAAGAGACGTGGCATGGGTTTTAGTCTTCAACCATTCACATCAGATTCAAAGGGGAACCTGGCTGGCTGCTTCGGGCTGAAGCAAGGCCTTGCTTCCCACATACATTAAAAGGTACAGATAGGTATGGTAGGAACAGTGCTGGGGCCTGGACACAGGTCAGCTGCTCTCAGACATTGGCCATGTGGCATTTGAATGAAAAGATGAAATAAAAGGAGGGCATGACCACTCCTAAAGTATGGAAAAGACTATTATTGCAGATGTAAGGGAGAAAGCAGGCAGAGGGAAGAGTCTAGGCTGAACATGGCCTGCAGACTAAACAGGACCATGAGGGGGCGGGAGACATTGGGGTGGGGGGGAGAACGGGTGGGAGGGGTGGGGACACGGGAAGGGAAGAAGAGACCAGGACCAAAATGGCTGAATTATGTAGGATTTGGGCTAGGGGTTACGGAAGCCCTGGGAGGGAGAGGTTTAGAATGGTGGTGGTGGTGGGGGGGGCGGGGCAGGAGGGTGAGGAATGCTGGGAGGAGCCACAGGTACTGAATGAGACTTGTTCTGGGTTTGAGACCTAACAGCTGTAAAGTTGAAGTCATATGCTGACTAGGAAAGGGTGTTCCAGGGAGAGGGAACAGAATACTCAGAAACTCAGGTAGGGAAGGCACGGGTATCAGGGAATCAAACAAACTCCAAGGTGGCTGGAACTTCCAGTGCCCCAGGCCCTCTGGGAAGCCAAGAGACCCAGCAGTCCATTTCCCTTCCCTCCTCTGGCTTCCTTGCTTCTTTTCATAGGAAAGTGAGGCGTGTCATTGGCCAAATCAAATAAGCCTCTCTAATCTACCATCTCCACTTCTCAAATATGATTTGAAAGCCTAACATGGATTTATTGGTCCCCTAAGGTAGAGGCAGGTTCTGTTAACAGCACTGCACACCCAGTACCCTGTAAGAAAAAGCATGGATGGGCAGGACTCAGGGAGGCAAGTGTGTAGCGTGAGGAGGTGCAGTTGGGAGAATAGAGGTGGAAGAGTGGAAATATGTTTTCTGTCTTCGCTCTGTTACTATCAACAACAGCAGAGAAAGTGTCTCCACGGGGTTATGAAAAATTCATTAGTATCATGCTAGAGGGCTGAGAGGCTGGCCATTGTTTGATTAGATTAGCAAGGTTGAGAACAGTCCTAAATGAACTGAGATTAAGACTCCCCCAAGTCAATCTTCTGTGTGTAATCACAGCTTCCAGCCAGCCATCTTTACTTGTCTGCTGAGCTGGGCAGGATCTGGGGCCAGATGTCACCTGGTGGAGGGGACAGTACAGTGGATTGTTCTCTGGGACTCTCTGGGGTCTGGGTCCGTCTGTCCCTTTGGTGGTGCCCTCCTGTTTGAGAGATCTGTTTTCTTTCTCCTGCATCTTCCAGAGTTGAGAACCCATAACACACATGCAGCAGTATTTGGCGTCAGGTTGTGAGGGAAACAAGAAGCCTGATATCTCACTCAGCAAACATTCTAGGAGACAGACCAGTAGCCATCAACAGAAAGAGTTGCCAGGCATGCTGGCATACCCATTACTCCAGAGGGAGAGGCAGGAGGATCTCTGTGATTTGAGGACAACCTGGTCTACATAGTAAGTTCTAGGCCAGCTAGGATAGCACAGTGAGACCCTGAGGAATGAGGGCTAGCAAGATGGCTCAGTGGTCAAGAACATGTGTTGCTTTTGCAGAAGACCCAAGTTGAGTTGCCAGCACCCACATGTTGGCTCACAACAATCTCTAACTCCAGTTCAGAGCATCTGGACAACCTCTTCTGGCTTCCATTGGCACCATGTGCAAGTAGTACACAGATGTACATGTAGGCAAATACATACTAAAAAAAGAAAAGAGCAGAGCTACCGGGACAGCTCCATGTGTAAAGCAGTCTGCCATTAAGCCTGGAACTCAACTTCAATCCACAGATCCAACATGAGGAAGCCAGGCATGGCAAATGTGTGTATATATTCCCAGTGCGGGGAGGCTGATACACTTGGGACTCACAGCCAGCCAGCTTAGGCTAGCCAGCAAGTTCTGGGCCAGTGAGAGACTCTGTCTCAAAGACCACTATTGAGGAATGACACTGAAAGTTGACTTCTGACCTCCGCACACATGTGCACATGTGCATCTCTGTGTGGGTGCGCGCGCACACATACACACACACAATGAGGGAACTATTAACTATAGAGAAGGTGAAGCTGGAGGAGATGCATCTAAAGCTAACCACTGGGTTTAATGCCAGGACCACATGGTCGACAAGAATTGACGAATTGACTCCTGCCTTCCCACTTCCTTCCTCCACAGGTGCACGTGTGCCCCTCCCCCCCACACATAGGAATTTAGAAATGTAATAAATACTGGAGACGGTGGTGTGTATCTGGAAGAGGTGACATTTGAAAAGAGACACTGAGAAATGGGAGGGGATTTGTAATGCCCTTGGGGAGAAGAGCTTCAGAATGAACCATCAGCTCTTGCGATGGTCCTGTGGTCTCAGAGAAAGAGCCAGAAGGC
The DNA here is from genome assembly GCA_907164525.1 of Lophiomys imhausi. Taxonomy (NCBI): domain Eukaryota; kingdom Metazoa; phylum Chordata; class Mammalia; order Rodentia; family Muridae; genus Lophiomys; species Lophiomys imhausi. The sequence continues at coordinate 852,515 of CAJQZJ010004765.1, forward strand.
ATGTGGGACCAGAATGGAGTGTTAAAAATCAGGTCAAGAAGTGAACTGGGCCAAATCATGGGCTTTTAGAACCCTGAGAGGGCGTTTACTGAGTGGAAAGAGACAGACTGGAGGGATTGGGGCAAAGGGGTCAAATAAAATGCCTGGAGTTTTTTTTTTTTTTTTTTTTTTTTGGTTTTTCGAGACAAGGTTTCTCTGTGTAGCCCTGGCTGTCCTGGACTCACTTTGTAGACCAGGCTGGCCTTGAACTCGCAAAGATCCGCCTGCCTCTGCCTCCCAAGTGCTGGGACTAAAGGCGTGCGCCACCACCGCCCGGCTTAAATGCCTGGAGTTTTCATGGCTCCTTCCGTGCAGCGGTTTGAGAAGGTGACGGCGGCTCTTCTCTGACTGGTGAACTGTGGCTGAATGTTGGTTTTATTTAGTAATTACTATGAGACAGAATTTAGCCCTTGCCTGTCAGACGATTGAAAAACAAAACAAAGCAAAGCAAAGCAAAACAAAACAAAAGCGCAATAGAAATTTATTGTTGTAACCATCTGAACTCTTTTGGTTGCAAGTGACCCACATGAGCTGTTCCTTGACTTTTATAACTGGGAAGCTTTTGAGTAACACCAGTTGCAAATGGGACCCGGCTACTTAGAGAACTAAGTTAGGGGTTACCCCACCTCTCAGCTCCACCTCCACCATGTGGTGTTTAGCCAGGCAGGTTCTCCTTGTGGTGGCAGAGGGGCTGCTGGGAGTCCTGCAGCTGCATCCTATCTCTCAGCTCCAGAAAGGAAGAGCACACTTGTTTCTAAGTGGCCGCCATGGATGTGTGGGACGCCCTTCCCACCTGTCAGACATGACTATTTCTCTATTCCGTGCTTCAGGAAGACACATTGCTCTCATTGGTCAGTTCAGGGAGTGAGATCAGCCCTTCCCAAGTGACATGGACTAGGCTGGGGTGGTCCCCAAAGGAGAGCTGGGATGCTGTTACCAAAGGCTATGGTGAGAATGACTAGATGAGACAATGGGCTCTAGCTAGTGTGTCTAGAAGTCTCAGTCTGGGATGCTAGCCACTTCAGACAATTGCAGCCTGGAATTACAGGCAGTTTTGGGCCATCTGATATAGGTGCTGGGAACCCAGCTTGATGCCCTGCAAGGACAGCCAACACTCTTCATGGTTGAGCTATCTCTCAGCCCCTATAAATCTCATTTTAAAACGCCATTTAAAGCTACGTGGGTTTGGAACACAGTGTTGACTCTTCTACACTGAGCTGCAATTTTGGTGCAACCGGGTAAAGATATTGTAAGTGTCTGTAGCAGCCATATGTCTCAAGTTAGTACAGACAATGCCGGTGGGCTTATGCCATAGCCCTGCCTCTGTCAAGCCACTTCAGCCCAGTGTGGCCAGCCATAGTCTGGCCTTCTCGTCTTTGCTATACAGACAGTAAGTGGACAGAAGACCAGAGCACAGTGCCTAGCTCTTGATTCCGCCCCCATGTTGCCACTTTGTGATTTGGGCCACCCACATAATGCTATGAAACCCAGAGGATCCTGGGAGAATTAAACAAAGGTGCAAGTGCACTTAACCAGGACTTCAAGGTGCAGCTGATCATGGGGTGGCAGCAAGCTGCCGAACTTGACTTCCAGGTAAAGAACAAATAGTTTAAGTACGCCTAGATATGTGCAAGGGATAAAAAAATGCTGTTGGGCAATGTTCTTCATATACATATAAAGAAGCGTGCAAATGGCACAGTGAACTCCAACATCATGTGGAATGAATAAACACTAACAAAATGGGTATATGTGAAATTCAAGGTCAGTTGTATCAGTCTCCCCGGTCTCTTTGTCTCTGGACGGAGCTCAGGGCTTTGAATGTGCTGGGATAACTCTCTAGCGGTGAGCGCCAACATGAAAAGGCATCGACAAACCTGGTGACTCGAGATAATGAGAAAGTTGTTGTCACCGGTCATTCATGACTGACCCTCTCAGTATGACAAAGAACTGTGAGTCGTGGTCTGTGGTGGTGTTTTCAGGCTGGGTATGAGTTTATCGCTGAGCTGTATCCCTTGTCCTGCATTTGTGGTTGTTTGTTTTTCGACTGATGTTATGTTAGTTAGGTCTCCATTGCCGTGACAAGACACCTCAGAAAAATAAACCTATATAAGAATGGGAGGTTTCTTTTTTGGTTCATGGTTTCAGAGTTTCAGTCCATAGTTGGTCTCTGGTGCTTTTGGGTCTGTGGAAGGACGGAGGGAGACAGGAAGGGGCAGGTCCCAGGATCCTTTCCAGGGCATGCCCCTAATGACCTACCTTCTTCCCACAATGCCTCACCACTTAAAGGTCCTACCACCTGCCAACATCTCCCCAGGCTGCTGAGCCAGCTCTTTCCATGTGCCTCTGGGGACACCATACTGGAGGTTCTGTGGCTAAGTTTGAATTCCTGAATCTCACTTCTCTGTGGCTTCCTGTGGGTGTGTGCCAACCTCACAGGATGCAAATAGTAAGGGAAGTTATATTTCACATTTAATTCTGTGCGTGTGTGCACACTCACAGAAGAGGCCACCAATCCTCTGATGTGGGTGCTGGGAACCCAACTTGATCCTCTGCAAGAATGACCAATGCTCTTAATGGCTGAGCCATCTCTCCAGCCCCATAAATCACATTTTAAATCGGCATTTAAAGCTATATGGGTTTGGATCAGTGTTGTTTTTGCTTCTTCTAGATGTTACCTTGGGGGTAAACTCCTGTGTGCCTATGTTTCCCCATCTGTCAAAGTAGGAAGAAGAGAGTGCTTACCTCAAGATGTCGTTCCATTGGCTCTTCTCAACCTTCCTAATGCTACGACCCTTTAATACAGTTCCTCATGTAGTGGTGACCTCAACCATAATTTTTTTGGTTATTAATTTCTAACTGTAATTTTGCTACTGTTATGAGTTGATATGCAGGATATCTGATATATGACGACTGTGGGGGTTGCGACCCGCAGGTTGAGAACCACTACCACACATGACATGCGCTCTGCCCCATGACCAACCAATGTTGAGCACTCGGGAAAGCCCCACATGATGATGGAAGAGATTCATGTCCCTGGATCCAACTGCCAGGGAAAAATTGGCATTTCCTTTCCCAGAGACACGTCTGAGCTGTTTGAAGATGTCCTGGTTGAAGCTGAAGTGTTCCTTGGGGTTAGATGGAGTCCTACAGACAGAACACCTGGTCTGCAGTTTAATACACACAGGCTTAGATGGGCGGATCTTCCTCTGTAGCTCTCCAAGTTAAGTTTTGAGGCAGGGTCCCTCACCAATCCTGGAACTCACCATTTCGGCTGAGCTGGTTGGTCAGTGAGCCCCCGGATCTGCCTGTCTCCACCTGTCCCCAGTGCTGAGGGTTACAGCCGTACACCTCCATGACTGGCCTTTCACATGGGTCCTGGGTATCAGACTCAAGCACTCCACACACTGAGCCATCGCCCTAGTCACCCCCACACCACACTTAAGAGCAATGCTATGGGACGCCTACTACATGCTGGGTCTGGGTCGCTCCAAAAGCTCTCCTGGGCAGCAGCACTAGCGCCCCCTAGAGGCCAACTGGAGATGGCAGTCAGCTGCCTTCCCACACTCCCACAGAGGCATTTTAGCATCATCTGGGCCACTTTGAATGTTCAAGAGAAACATGAGTCTGGTCTCAAATCCACTAAATAGTTTTTTTTTTTGGTGGTAAAAAATATATATATATCTCACATATATATCATCACTTTTTCATTTAACTTTTGTAACATTCACTAACTTGTAACTGCACAATTGAATGACATTAACTACTGTGTCACCCAAACTCCTACTGCCCACCCCACCTCCAAAACCCTATGCTCTTTAAACAAGAACTCTCCATTCACCTGCCCACCCCCCACAGCTAGATTTCTGAATTTTCCTATTCTGGGTACCACATAGAAGCAGATTAATACAATATTTATTTTTGAGCCTGTTTCTTGCACTTATGTTTCCCGAGTTTGTTTATGTTGTCACATGAATCAATACATCATACATTTTTTTGTGGCTGTGTAATATTCCATCCTGTGGTCTATTAGTCATTTTATGGCTCTATGAGAAATTACCAGAGTGAAACAACTGAAGAGAGGAGGGATTTATTCTTGACTTAATGGCTTTAGAGGCTAGGGCTCATGGTCATGTGACTCTCCTGTGGCGAGGCAACCAGCCTGGGAGGTGGAATACCAAATGGACAGGGCATGCTCTGCCTCTCTACATGCTTCTGAAAGGTGGTCTAGCCTAGAGAACTGCAGATTTTTTTTTTTTGAGACATTTTGTTAGGTAGCCCAAGTTGACCTCAGGCTTGCATTGCTATGCACCACCTCACCTTACATTTTCTCGAGTGTTTCTTAGAGGGTGTGTGGGAGGGCAAAGGTCACCGGTTTGTTGCTGCCAAGAGCGGCTGTCTGTGACTGTTTTTGTTGTGGCTATGGGTGAATTTTCTTCAAGTGCAAAAGTGCAGATACTTGACCAGAGGATGGATCATTAGAGGAGCTTCCAGGGCACCCAGAGCTCTTGCAGAAACACAGAGAGGCACTGGCTGGGTCCCTCCATTGCCGCCAGCCATTATCTTATTCAAAGTGCCTGATCATAATCCAAATCGAATTGGCAATTTGCCTCTAAAGCTGTAGCTTCCAGAATTCCAATTGAGAGATGCTTATCAGGCATTCTGAGTGTCTCTGCAGGGGCTGCTTTGAGCATCACGGCAGGACTCCCTCGTCCCTGTCAGCAAGTGACCAGGGCATCCATATGTGTGAACAGAGTGCGCTGGCTGAGGCTTTGCCTAGGATGGATGCTGAGGATCAGATCCAGAGAATGGGGCTTGCTTCTCTTCTCTTCATATTGTATGATTCCAAATCCAAAGGAAGCCACCGCTTGATATCCTGGGCAGCACATGCATGTACATACACAGATATAGACAGACAGACACACACACAAGCACACACATACATAAGCACACACAAGCACACACATGCCAACACACAAGCACTCACACAGGACACCCAGAATCACACACACAAGCACACTCACACAAGCACACACACATAAGCGCACACACAGATCCAGACAGACAAATAGACAGACATACACATATGCACATACAGGCACAGATTATTACACACAGACACATGCACACACACACACACACATAAACACACAGACACAGACTGACACACACATACACACAAAGGCAGAGAAACAGGCACACAGACACACACACACATACACATTCTCTCTCTCATCCCGAGTGTGAATTTTACTTTTTAGCTATGTGTCTTGGATCAAGTATGATGTTGGTTTCCATTTTGGGGAGTGAAGGGCCTATGGAACCTGCCTCTTGGGTAGGATGTGATGAGAGGGTCCAGGTAAAAAGATGGGCTTTATCTGCTGTTCCTGAGATAACGATGCTCAGGACCATTGCTGCTGTAGTCATTGTTCGAATGTTTGGCTTGCCAGATACTACTGCATATGAACATACCAGAGGAAAATGCTAAAATTAACTAAAAGCTGTGAGCCTGAGGGACTGCAGAGATGGCTCAGCATTTAAGAGCACTGGTTGCTCTTTCAGAGGGCCTGGATTTGATTCCCAGCACCCACATGCCAGCTCACACATGCACCTGTTACTCCAGTCCTGGGGATCTAACGCCCTCTTCAGGCTTCTCCTGGTGCTGCATGTATGTGGTGCACGGATACATGCAAGTAAAACATCCGTATTCATAAAAAAAGTTAATAAAAACTTCCAGCATGAGCTGTCTTCCCTTTAGAGTAGCAACCATAGGAGACAATTTTTAGTACTTTTTAAAAATTATTAATTAACTTTATCCTGTGGTGATTTCAAACATGTCATTCAAATAAGGCATTCTGACTACCCTCAGCCATCTCTCTCATTTCCCTCCATCCTTCTGCCCTGTCCTCTCCTTTCTCTTTCTTATTAATCTCCTTCCCACATCCATGTCCTTTCTTTGTTTCTGTTCCTCTGGGTCTGTCTAAGGATGTCTGTGTGGCTGTGGGACAAGAACCGTCTGATGGAGCCCTCACCAGAGGGCACTCAGCCATTTCCCAGAGCAGATCTCAGTGGCTAGTGATTCAGCAGTAAGGGGCGGGTCCCATGAGCTCCTCTCCCGCCAAAGGCTGTTGTGAGGGCCCAATGCAAGTAACCTTACTGCTTTGAGTTTCATGATTACATTGACTGGGCTCTGTAAAGGATGGAATTGTCAGCCTGTCTCCCAGTCTTCTGGCTTGTACACTCTTCCAGCCCGTACACTCTTTCTGCCTCCTTAGTGTTCCCTGAGCCTTGGAGGAAGTAGTATATTAGATGACTTGGTTAGTGGCGAGCCCCCATCCGTTACTTATTCTCAGCACTTGGGCAGCCATGAGTCCCTGAATTCACCACTGGATCACTGCAAAAGAGACGTTTTTCTAATTAGGGGTGACAGTAACTTTCATCATGCTGGCCACACCGAGCCAATGAGGAGGGGGAGGCTCCTGAGGCAGCAGGGGCTCAAGGGAAACCTCAGCTTAAAATATAAAGATTTTAATTGTTATTTTGATGTGTTTCTCCTGCTTGTGTGCCTGTGCACCATATGCGTGCCTGGTGCCCGAGGAGGTCAGAGGAGGGCCCTGGCTTCCCTGAAACTGAAGTTACAGGTAGTTTGGAGCTACTTTGTGGGTCTTGGGATTTGAACCAGGCCCTCTGGAAGTGCAGTCGGTGCTCTTAACTGATGAGCCACCTCTCCAGGCTCTGCTTTTTTCTTTTTCTTTTTTTAAAATCAACTTACAGAGTTATCTTAAAACTAACAAACAAATCCTGTGTTTATTGCCACCACACTCAGCAGGTAAGTGTAGCTTCCATATACAGTCAGCTCTGGTTGTTCATGTGGTTATACTATTACAGTGCTCTCAGTGGGGTCAAGGATCTGGGAACATGTAGGAAAGATCCAGTGTCAGGCTCCTGCAAGCCTCTGTTCAGTCTGTGCATACATTTGTTCTCTGGATGTTTCTTTCTCCCCCCCAAACTTATTTTTATTTTTATGCACATGGGTCAGTCTGCATGTATGTCTGTGTGATGGTGTTGGATCCTGGAGTTACAGACAGTTGTGAGCTGCCATGTGGGTGCTGGGAATTGAACTCAGGTCCTCTGGAAGAGCAATCAGTACTTTTAACCGCTGAGTCATCTCTCCAGCCCATGGGTGTTTCTTAATATATTACATATTAAGTCACTAACGGTGAGCTACCTAACTCATGCCCAACACTTGTCCATACATGAAGTTCCCCTAGGACAGTGATTCTCAACCTGTGGGTCACCACCCCTTTGGGGACTGAATAACTATGACTACTGTATGCAAGGGACACAGTAAATAAACTGCTGACATGACCGCTTCATTAGTAGGAGAAAGCTTTTTATTGTGAGTAAGGGAGAGAAAATAACCAGAGGCATCTGGAAAAATTCAGAGCAGAGAGCAAATGAAACAGACTGGACATGTCCAGGGCTTGGGAAGTGGGAGAGAACAGTGGAAACAGTGAGACAGCAAGAGATAGATAATAGAGCAAGAGGATAGATAGATAGATATATAGAAGATAGATAGATAGATGGATAGATAGATAGATAGATATGATGGATGGATGGATAGATAGATGATAGATAGATTGACAGATGATAGATAAATGGTAGGTGATAGATAATAGATAGATAGATGATAGATTATAGATAGATTGATAGATGATAGATAGAGATGATAGATGGATAGATGGTAGATAGATAGATAGATAGATAGATGGATAGATAGATAGATAGATGATGTGGATTATAAGGAGGAGGAGTAGCTGTGGGCAGGGTGGGGCCAGGAGCTACCCTGGACTTTGAAAAGCCCTTTGGTCTTTAGGGCTTTTTATGTACTTGTATCTAAGGTACTTGTGATTCTGAAGGAACCCGGAGGCAGCATGGGCTTTAATATACTATGGTAGATTCTGCCAGAGGGAAGGGAAATGACTCCTTTGTGCAGATGGGAAGCAGTTTCCCAAATTTCTGAGGAGCGCTGGCTTTATCTACCTGCCAGAAAGCCTTCTGTAGTCCAGGTTAAATTCATTTCTAGATATATGAACAGTCTGAGATCCGTCAACTACCGTAAGAGACACAAAACCAAGCCAGTTGGGTACCACCTTACTCGACTGTGGCTAGTGACATGGATTTTGGACAAATCACATGCTCAAGTATCCTCAGACGACTGTGGGAAGCTCATGTGTATTGATTTTGAGGTTATGAATGAGTTTCAGTGTGTAGACAAGACTACAAACAGAGCAATCGTGCATTGTGAGGCTCAATGGAGTTTTTCTTTCCTCTGTTCCATTCTCACTGAGATGTGTGCCCCATAATGGATGTGGCTCCGCCTGTGTACTTTTATTTATTTATTTATTATTATTAATTTTAAATAGGATCTCACTGTGTATTTCTGTTAGGTCTGAAACTCACTGTATAGACCAGGCTGGCCTCAAACTCACAGAGATCCTCTTGCTTCTGTCTCCTGAGTGCTAGGATTAAAGGCCAAGATCATGGTTGTGTTTGTTTGCTTGTTTGAGATGGATCTTGCATGAGATCCAGTCTAGCCTTGGACTCACCATCCTCCTGCCTTAGCCTCCCGAGGGTTGGGATGATGAGTGGGTCTTGCCATTCCCAGCTTTGGTCCTTAGGGCTTTATGTACTTGTGTCTAAGGTACTTTATATCTGTTTCTCTTATTCTGAAATGTAGTTTGTTGTCTGTTTGTACAGGTTAGAACTGGCATGGGTATCAGGAGGTCAGGCAAATCTTTAAATTCCAGGCCTCTAGGGGTGGCTCCTATGCCCAGTGGGTATGAAATTGTCCAAATGCTTCAATCCTGATTGCTGTTCCCCTTGGATTTTCTTTAAGGAATTAATAAACGGTGCTTTCTTGTACCTAAAGGTGATTGACGCACAGCTTTTGAGCTCAGGGACTTGGGCTCAGGGTCAGTTCATGAGGCTGCCCTCCTAGCTGACCTTTAGTGGTTTAGCTAAACTTTAGTGGGTTGAGGAGAATTTCCCAGCAAACTCCACTGAGTTCAAGACTAGTGGGGTTTTGTAGGGCCCTGCTAATTTGAGCCTCAGCTGGGTTTGCCCTGTCTTGAGATAGGTGGGAATGTTTCTGGGTGTGATTAACAGCCTAAATATACCATCGTCAACACGCCTGCAGAGAGCCAACCTTCCCGAGAGCTTGGGAAGGCACCCTGGCTCCATCTGGAGCACTCCTTCCATTAGCGTCTTCAGATTCAGGGAAACAAAACTCTCCAGCTTCCGTAAATAGCTGACACACAAACACACCTTTCCACCCCCCTCCCACCCCCATTGCTTTTATGAAAGAGGCAGGGTACTCCTGCTTGCCTATGACTTCATTTTGGGAGATCCAAATTGCTTTATTAATTGGTTCTGCATAAGGTGGGGCTGTTAGAACTTCATCTTCATGGAAAGGGTTGTCTTCGTTAGGTGAGCCCGAGGCAAGGGCACGCAGAGTCTGATTGCTCTTACTTAATGAGCTCGCATCACTAAGAGCTTCATATTGATCGATTGCTGGGACAGGAGTGCCAATATCTCCCTTTCCTGGATGGGGAAGCCATCCAGGAAAAAGGAGGTGAGATTCCTAGGAGCACACAGGCGTACAAGTGGAGGTCTGTAGGATTTCAAAGCCTGGGCCTTAACTGCCATGCTGGCCGGCATCTCTAAATCCTCTTTATAATATGGCCTCACTCAGCGACCTTGAAGGTGGTTTTTACTAAATTTGCATATCATTTCTTAGACACTATTGTATAACATGTGCTCTACAGACAGAGTTGTATCTGTGGGAGCAGAGCTATCAACAAACAGCAGCTCGTGTGTGCACAGTACTGAACATGACTGGCTCTGGCCTGAGTTGTGTGTGTGTGTGTGTGTGTAGGTCACAGGCCATCCTCAATTGCTATTCTTCAGGCATTTTCCATATTAGTATTTGAGACAGGGCTTCTCCCTGGCCTGGAGCTCACAGAGTAGGCTAGGCTGGCGGACCAGCATGCCTCAGGAATCTGTCTGCCTCCGCCTTCCCAGTGCTGGGATCACAAGCGGGTACCACCATTCCTGGCTTTATTTTTTTTTTAAACCATTCGTGATAGGAATTCGAATTCAGGCCCTCATGCACACAAGGCGAGCACTTCACCGAGAGATCCGTCTCCGCAGCCCTGTTCTGAGTTCTGTCCATATACCAACATGAGGAATCATTGAAATGACCATCCATGGTTGGTCTTTTTATTTTTATTTTTATTTTTTTTTTAAATTTTATTTATTATGTATTCTGTATTCTGCCTGCATGTATGCCTATACTCCAGAAGAGGGCACCAGATCTCATTGTAGATGGTTGTGAGCCACCATGTAGGTTCTGGGAATTGAACTCAGGACCTTTGGAAGAACAGCCAGTGCTCTTAACCTCTGAGCCAACTCTCCAGTCCTGGTTGGTCTTTTTATTACCTTCCTTTTATACAATAGACACTGAGGCCCAGAGAGCTTAAGTAAGAAAGTAAAGTCACACAGGGTGGAAAAGTGAAGGCTGCATTTATATAAACATGCAGGCTCAAGAACCCTGAGCCATCTCACCATACTGCTTCTGGGTCGGAAAGATTAAAACAAAACCAAAAAATACCAGAACCTATTATCGGGGGTGAGAGCAGTGTGTGGTTCATTCTGAGAGTTGGGACTCATTTTCCAGGCAGGTCCCAAGGCCATACTTCACTTTAAAGGATGTACTTACTGTCTGAGATTCTGCCCCTTTGTGTTCAGAGCTGTTCATGAGGAGCTCAGCTCCTCCTGACTTGCTCCTGTGCCCAAGGCAGCTAAGAGCTATAGAACATGTAAAAATCCTGCTTAATAATCTTGTGTTTCGGGCCTCATGGGAAATCTGGACCATGTCTTTCTTGCTGAGGATCTGTGTAGCCCCTGGGACACTGAGGCTTCAACAGCAGCAAGCCACCGAGAGCACAGGATCAATGTCAGGTGTGGCTTTAAAAGACCAAGGAAAATTGAGAGCCTAGTAGGAGACAACAGGGCAGGGGGGAGTGCAGGGTCTGTGGCTGGAGTCTAAAGAACTTGGCTGTGGGGACTGCAGCTTATTTTCCAGGGCAGTTCATGCTTTGGGGAACAGTGGCAGTTGTTGGGACTCAGTGTACGGTTTAGGATAGCAAACAAACAGACTCCAGGGGAGTCACAGTATGCATAAGGCAGTCGCTGATCGATGTCCACTGAGCTGACAACTGTCACCATCACCAGGGCAGCTGCAACCACTTGCAGGAGCCCCATGACCTCCCTCAGAGACAGTGGGGTAGGGACGGTCGGTCACTGGAGAGTCCTGCTCCCCCTGCACCTCCCAGTGGGAGCTGGGGTATTAACTGTGCGAGATTAACTGAAAGGGGGTTTCCGTCTATTCAGCTGGGGTCCACATCCATGCTGGGATGAGGCTTTCTGGGTGTGACTGCTTTGGGGTCCTCCTTGTTCTGTGAGCCCAGAAATCTCATTGGTTCCCCAAGTTTCACTCTTATGGAATCTTAAGTCGGTTTGTATGTGTGTGTGTGTGTGTGTGTGTGTGTGTGTGTGTGTGTGTGTGTAGTGTCTATAAGGAGGGAGTGGACCATTGTTTACATCTCCCCAGGGAAGGAGCTCAGCCACACCTCCTGAATAAATGCACAGAGTTACAGCAGCTCTCTCCCTGTCCTCATACTGGTATCTGGGAAATTCCGTGTTTGGTTTCTTGGCTCCTTCTTTTCTTCAGAAAGCCATCCACAGTGGAGCTGCTCCTACTGGGGCACGATATAAGGGTCCAGGAGTGTGGAAGAGGAGCTGGTCCTGGGTTCCAGCCAAGGTTTCAGGTTTTACACAATTTCTCCTCATTTTCAGAGTCAGACAATTAAGGTGGCATGAAAAGGGATTTAGCCTGGGAGCTGTTCGTGTTGGCCGTCTGCGCTGAGGTGAGAGTGGGCACAGAGAGAGAGAGAGAGCCCACATGGTGTGGCTTCAGAGTCCAGGCTGTATCTGCAGCTGTATCTTCCCTTCCTGGCGCACATGCTGTATTGGGTGGGGCGTCCCAAGATTTGCCACTTTATAAAAAAAGGAAAAGACTCTCGGATACCTCCTGCAATGTTATTATTTTTCTTACGTTTCTTAACTAGCTACCAACACAAGTCAATATAATTTTATTGAATTATATTAATTTATTTAATTGTATGCGCACATGGCTTGTGTGTGGAGGTCAGAGGACAGCTGGGAGGAATCAGTTCCCTCCTACCACCTGAGACCCAGGGATTGAACTCTGCTTCTTGGGCTTGGCAGCTAACATCTTTATCTACTGAGTCATCTTGCTGGCCCATAAGCCCAGTTCTTAGCCTGGGACATTTATCAAAGTCTGGAGACTTTCTGTGATCCTGACTTAGTTGAGGATATGTTGTCAGACCTGGTGGATAGAGCAGGGAGGTTAATCCTTACCCTACAGTGAGTAGAATAGCTGACCACAATGAAGCATGATCCATCCCAAACCATCCACAGAGTCCAGGTTAAAACGTCCATGTCCACACCAAGACCTAGCATCATGTCCAATGTTCACACAGATGCCAACAGCAGCAAAGGCCCAAACTGAACACAGGTGATTTTGCACAACCAGATCATGTCATCGCTTGACGTCAATGATGCAGATATTTTGCTGAGAATAAACTGTTCATTAAAATTCAGTGGGCCCAACCTGCTCTCGGGTCATTTGGTCCCTGGTGAGCCTTGGGCCTGTGCATTTGGTGGCTTAGTTTTTCTGAAGGGAGAGGAGGAATGGGCCATAGGAGTGACTATATTTGGTCTTCACTCAGGGGATGGGGCGTGATCCTGTGTATTGAATCTGCTGAAGTTCGATTCTCATTAGCTTGTGATAATTAAAGTGGCATGGCTCAGTGCCAACTGTGTTATAAGTTAGAGCTGCTGAGAGCCCTAGGCAGCGTTGGGTTTTAATGTGGGTGTCCGGGTCATCCAGCAGGTACCTGGCCCGGGTTCCATTCTCAAAACTTAACATTTGAAATTAAAACTTAAAATTTTATTTTAAAACACTTCTGGGGCTGGGGAGAAGTTGAGAACACTGGCTACTTACTCTTCCAGAGGACCCAGGTTCAATTCCTAGCACCCATCTATGTGGTGGCTTACAATCATCCAGTTTCAGATCTGAGGATCCTCTTCTGGCTTCCATGGGTACCAAGCATGCACATGGTGTGCAGACATACACGCAGGCAAAACATTCATGCACACAAAATAAAAATAAATGAAATCTATGAAAACAATCAAAGCAAAATAAAACAAACTAAACCCTCCTTAGCCAGGCATGCTGGTGCACACACCTTTAGTCCCAGTGCTCAGGAAGCAGAGTCAGGTGGATCTCTGAGAGTTCCATGCCTGCCAAGGCTACAGAGTGATGCTCTATCTCAAAAGCAGAAGAAAAACTTATTTCGAGACAGAGTCTCATTGTGTAGCTCAGCCTGGTTTTGAACACACAGCAATTCTGTTGCCTCAGCTTCCCAAGTACCAGGATTACAGGGAGGTCTTCACTTAACAGTACATTTTGGGGTAGGGGGACAGTGCTGGGGGTAGAACCTAGGGCCTCATGCATGCTCCGTAAATGTTCTTCCAGTGGCTCATAGCCCCAAATTCACCAGCCTCTCCCATTTCCCCAAGTGCGTTTTGTTATTCAAAGTGATATGTTTTCACAGCGCCATCTTTGTGGTAGTGCGTGCTGTACTTTCATCGTAACCACCCCGTATTCTCTGTCCTTTCCTCCCCATCACCCCTTCCCTTCTCTCCCTGTAGCTCTTTCTAGTTTCACATCATATCTACCTCCACCTATTTCCCTGTCTCTCTGTCTCCACTCCCCTCTCCTCCTCACTCCCTGCCCTATTTGCTATTTCACCTAATGTAATGATCTCCAATTGTGTACGGACACATTTTGTAATTGACAATTACAATTCTGTACAATTACAAAAACAATTGTGAGCCGGGCGGTGGTGGCACACGCCTTTAATCCCAGCACTTGGGAGGCAGAGGTAGGCGGATCTTTGTGAGTTCGAGGCCAGCCTGGTCTACAAAGCGAGTCCAGGACAGCTAGAGCTGTTAAACAGAGAAACCCTGTCTCAAAAAACCAAAAAAAAAAAAAAAAAATTGTGTAAATGAGAAATTTCTGTGCTTTTTAAAATAAAGTATTATTTATTTATTTATTTAATTTATGTACATTGATGTTCTGCCTCCATGTATGTCTGTGTGAGGATGTCAGATTCCGTGGAGCTAGAATTACAGACAGCTGTGAGCTGCCATGTGGGTGCTGAGATTTGAACCCGGGTCCTTTGGTAGAGCAGCTTGTGCTCTTAACTACTGAGCCATATCTCCAGCCCAAATTTTTGTTCTTTATGGCTGAATAAAACTCCATACACACACACCCCACATTTTCTTATTTATTTATTGATTGTTTGTTTGTTTGTTTTTGGTTTTTCGAGACAGGGTTTCTCTGTGTACCCCTGGCTGTCCTGGACTCACTTTGTAGACCAGGTTGGCCTTGAACTCACAGAGATCCGCCTGCCTCTGCCTCCCGAGTGCTGGGACTAAAGGCATGCGCCACCACACCGGCTTCTACTTTTTTTATTTTTTAAGATTTATTTATTTTTATCTTATGTCTTTGAGTATCTGCTTGCCTACATGTGCTCTGTGTACATGTCTGGTGCCCATGGCGGCCAGAAGAAGTCATCAGATCCCCCAGAACTGGAGTTACAGGTGCTTGTGAGTCAATATGTGGATGCTGGAAACTGAACGTGGGTCCTCTGCAGGAGCAGCGAGTGCTCTTAATTGCTAGACCATCTTTCCAGCCTCCTAGCACATTTTTTCCTCTTATCCATTCATCTGTTGCTGGGAATGAAGGCTGACTCCATAACTTGGCTGCCCTGGACTGTGAAATAGTAAACACTTACAGGTGCTTCCTCACTTAGGTTCCTTCAGGAGTGTGCTCAGGAGTCACACAGCTGCGTCATATGATTGTTCTACACTAATGTAAAATGCCTGTATGGACTCAGAGGGGACCCCTGGGAGTTCAACTGGGGGGGGTCTTTGAGGTCCCACATATCCTGGTTTCCAGACATAGTGGTGTCAGAAAGGGTTAGCGCTCTCTCTCTCTCTCTCTCTCTCTCTCTCTCTCTCTCTCTCTGTGTGTGTGTGTGTGTGTGTGTGTGTGTTGGGGGTGAGAACTGGAGGTAGGATGATTGGCTGATCTTTGGAAAGTGACAAATTGGCCATTTCCTCCAAATCCACTCAGTAGTAGAGAAGGTGATGCTGGATGTGCATATATAATGGGAGGGGTAGGACAGTATCCCAGATGTGAGACATCTGGATTATCCCTTGAGCCTTGGGGGGAAAGATGTCAGGGAGGAGGTGACATGAGAAGTGGGTCCTGGGAGAAGTGAGGTTGTTTTAGCATATATCTCAGGCTGCTTCTTCTAAACCTGTTGGGACCCATGGAGAAGACAGAGGGAGGACAGTTTACCTGGGATTTTCTGAAAGTCTGGTCTGGGATCAGCCTCATGAGAGACTTCTGTGTTGCTCCCTACTTTCTGATCCCTATAGAATTTAGTTAAATGCCATTCCAAAAAGCAAGTTCAAGATCACATAAGCTGAAAGGTCTGTGCCCCAGTGTTTACATAAAGGTAATGCAGCAGATGTCTGTGTCCCCTCAAATTACTGTGTTGAAATCCAAACCCCTAATGTCATGATGTCAGTGACGGATGTTTGGTGGTAAAGGAGCTATTTGGATGGGGCCCTGGTGAGTGAGATTAGTGGCTTCACTAAAGAGACTCACGGAGTTGTCTTGTTTTCTTTCCACTATGTGAGGGCACAGTGGGAAGTTGGCTGTCTGTAACCTGGAGAGAAACTTTCCCAGACCTGACTACCTGGCACCCTGCTCTTAGACTTTTCTCCTCCAGAACCATTAGAAACTTATTTCTGTTGTTTATAAGCTTCCTGGTCAGTAGTGCTTTAAATAGCAATGAAATGAAAGCGGAAGGGTTAGTGGAGTTTGTTAGAACTGTGTGTGTGTGTGTGTGTGTGTGTGTGTGTGTGTGTGTGTGTGTGTGTGTGTGTGTGCAGGTCAGATGCTCATGTCCAGTCTTCCTTCATTGCTTTCCACCTTATTCTAGGCGGGGTCTCTCAGTTGAACCTGGATCTTGCCACTAGGACTAGTCTCATTTGCCATCTTGCTGTGGGACTTCCTGTCTCTGTCTTCTGAGCACTGGGATTACGCGGGCCACCACAACCATCTGGCATTTCCGTGGATTCTGAGAATCTGAACTCTGGTCCTCACGATGGCTTCTTGTGCCACAAATACTTCATCCGCGGAGCTGTCTCCCAGCCCTTTGTTTGATCTTGAATCCTGGTTTTTGGCAATGCAAAAAGTCACTGTGGGCACATGTTACTGGTGCAGTAGTGACTGTGAGTGACTGGTACCCTCATTGCTGTTGGGTGTTGCTGACTTTCATTGAATAGTTAAGATCCTGGGTTCCTTGATGTGTCCCTACTGGCTTATCTATCCCTATTCTGACCCTGTGTCATAGCCTCAGTTCATACAGCATGAACACAGCTCACATGTGTAGACATTTATTGCTTTCTATTCTCATCATATTATTGGCTCTTGGGCCTAGAGAGATGGTTCAGTGGTTGAGTGTGTTATTGTTCCTAGAGAGGACCCAAGTACAGCTCGCAACGTCCATGTTGACTGGCTGTCTTAGTCCTGTAACTCCAGCTTCAGGAGATCTGTTGCTCCCTTCTGGCCTCCACAGCATCTGCATACCCGTGCACACACCCACGCAGAAACACACACATGTTCATAATTAAAAATAAAAATAAGCTAAGTGATTGGCTATCATCTGTCACCAGTCCAAGAGACAGACATGCATGGAGAGGGGGATAAATCAGAGAGCTTGTTAGGGATCATGCCAGCAGATGTTAGCTTGGTTGGAACTGAACTCACTGGGCTTCTGTTTGGGACAATAACTTCTTTGCAAAGTGATTTCAGGAATCAAACAAATCACAGCTTGGCAAGTGGATTGTCTGTAAAAACTGGTGGAATATATTATTCAGCAGTGACTAAGTTTCTGAGTCTTCCAGGAATCCCAGAATTCTCCTAGTTCTGTTTTTATTCGAGGCTACCCAGAGCACCACCCTAGGAGAAAAGTCTAAAAGAAGGCACAATGGAAGCTGACTGTACACTGATTATGAGAGAGGAAAAAAAATCGGTGTTTTCTAAATGCTGTATTGTGCTCTGTGTGGGTCACTTTTTCGGTTCTCCCAAGGGCACTGTGGTCCTGGAAAGTCATCCTTCCCAGTGTCCAGTTGAGATGGCTGTAAGGTAGGGTGTAGTACATACTGTCTCACCCAGGCTGGGGAGCAGGTGGTGTGCTGGAGCTCACTGCTTCAGAATGAGGGAAGGACAGGGAAGAAAAGTCAGGGGAGAGGTTCATGTGTCTGGAGATTGTCTCCGGACAGACAGGCAATGAACCAGTCTGGAGAGTGGCTCAGAGAGGAGAGGTTGAGAACATCAGTCCTATACAGTGGCTGTACAAAAGCATCACAGGTTGGCAGCTGATGTACCAGAAAGTCTACAAATCGAGGTTTCATCAGGACCATGACCCCTCTGAAAGCTCCTCAGGAGGCCCCTGTCTCTTTTTAGCATATGGTGGTCTTAGAGTTTATTGGCTCATAGCAGTGTGGTTCCCATCTCTGCCTGCATCCTCGAATGGCCTTCTTTATGCCTCTATTTTGTGTCCTACTTCTGTGTCTTGGGACCAGCCTAATGTAGTGGGGTCCCTCTCAATTCTTACCATCATTGTGTCCACAGAAGATGCTGTTTCTAAGTAAGGTCACATTCTGATGTTCCACACAGGAGTGGATTTGTGGGGAACCTTACTCAGTCCACTAGATGGACAGGTTGAGATCCTAAAGGGGCAGGCACTTGGTATATGGAAGGGGTTGTCAAAACAAGGTGTGATGGCTTCTCCACACACCTGGTGGAGCCTACAGTGTCATGAACAGGGATAGATGTTTCCCTAAGCTCCCTCCAGTGACACAGGTGTGAGCCACTTACAGCTCAAAGAAACCAGGTCCCTGAGCAGAAATGAACTATTCAAATCCCAGGGTGTTGCTGCTCTGGGGCCACCTGGGGATGGAGCATTCTGCCTAAGAGGCAGAATGGGGGAGGGGGCACAGATGTCATAGCTGCCCTGTCTCCTGCCCTGGGAGCACCCCCCCCCCCCGCAGTCCTTCAGGCCTGTTGGAGATTCTCAGCAAAAGGTTAATGCAGAACAAATTGTTTTTGGAGCTGCTAGAGACAGTGTTTGCATAGAGAGGACCAGCTGATGGGGACTTAAAAAAACAAACAAACAAACAAAGTAAGCATCCCCTGGCTGACTGTCCCCTACTTATATCTCCCTAAAATACAACATCCTAGGGCATTCAGAGAAAGTGATTCCCTCTGAAGTGTTAAGACCAGTTCCCTCTATTTCATATTTTTGAGTCTGATTTCTTGTTGAATGTTTGGGACAAGATGTAAAAGTGTTAAGAGGTACATAAGTGGCATCCTATTAATCCTACCCCCCCAAAAGCATTTATGGAAATGCTTTTTGGTTTCTTCTCTTCCCCTTTCACATTTTATTTATTTATTTTGTGGGTCAGGATATGTGTGTGGGGTCAGGAGTGTGTGTGGAGGTCTAGGACAAGTTGTGGGAGTCAGTTTTCTCCTTCCATCATGTGGGTCTTGGGGACTGAACTCATGTTGTCAGGCTTGGTGGCAAGCACCTTTACCTGCTAAGCCACCTCACAGGCCCTTACCTCTTATGTACTGAGATCCTCTGAATGGAATGGTCTATATCTTGCTTAACCTCATATGTATCACTTGAAGATGTTACTTCTGGTCACCCTCCTGTGTAATAGAACACAGGATCCTGTTTCTTCTATCAAACCTACTCTTGTTTTAGCAAGAAAGGAAAGATGCAGCAATAACCAAGCTCAGACTTGTAAGTAACCCATTCCCTGCACCAGCGACATAGCTTTTTCCTAACCTTAACTGTTATTGATCACAGCTAAAGAACAGAAGAGAGGCCTTTGAGATTGGGGGGGGGGGGTTGAAGGGTGCATAGAAGTTATCATGTTTGAAGGTTTAGAAGTACCTGGCATCCTGGGGCCAGTGGCCTGGCTCAGGAGATAAAGATGCTTGCAGCCAATCCTGACAACTCGAATTCAGTCCCTGGGACTCCTGTGGTAGATGCAGAAGTGTTCAGAAGTGAATTACAGTCACCGTTGGGTGGGGAGGTGCTGCCATTCCCCTGAGATGTAGCTCTTCGATTGCAAATTGATCATATTGAATGGAGCAGAGTTCTTCACTACCCATGGTCTCAGAAATCCAGAGGCTTCCCCAGTGCATTGTGGGAGTTCAGATGTGATCTACCTGACATGTGTGCCTCTTCTTTGTAATAGAATATTTGTTGAATCAATAGGACTTGATATCCTATGCTAGCATAATCCATTTATTCATGTTTAAGGTAGGATCTTAATCTGTAGCCCAGATTGGCCTCAAATTAATGATCCTCCTGCCTCAACCTATGGCTAATACTGAAGTATCTTTGACAGGGGTTACTGAGATGCCTCAGTGGGTAAAGGTCCTTGCCACCACGCGTGGCGACCTGAGTTGGATCGTTGGGACTCACATGGTAGGAAGCAAGAACTGATTGCTGCAAGTTGTCCTCTGACCTGCAAAAGTCTACTGTGGCACACATGTGTTCCCAACCAAAAATAAATGAATGAATATAATAGAAACATAGCAAAAAAATTTACTAGAGAACCTTGCGGATCTCCGGAGGACCTGAAAACACACCTGACTGATTATTGGCTCCTTGTAACAGAGATGGATAGAGTGTGACATTTTCCTGGGAGAAGAAAGGGCAGATACCAAGGCTCTTGCTTCTGCCCATGGTTCTCTTCTTCTTCTTCTTCTTCTTCTTCTTCTTCTTCTTCTTCTTCTTC
>CAJQZJ010004765.1:872663-903819 GCA_907164525.1 Lophiomys imhausi
TCTTCTTCTTCTTCTTCTTCTTCTTCTTCTTCTTCTTCTTCTTCTTCTTCTTCTTCTTCTTCTTCTTCTTCTTCTTCTTCTTAGTTTTTCGAGACAGGGTTTCTCTGTGTAATAACCATGGCTGTCCTGGACTCGCTTTGTAGACCAGGCTGGCCTCAAACTCACAGTGATCTGCCTGCCTCTGCCTCCCGAGTGCTGGGATTAAAGGCGTGTGCCAGTTGGTACATTTCCTCAAAAGCAATGATGGGTGTCTCCACAACTGCATTTGCACAGCTATGAGCACCCTTGTGCGTCTCATAAAACCACCCTGATCCACTGGCATTGCTGGGGGTTTCTGACATGCCATCCAGGAGAAAGCCAAGACCTTTGAACAAGTCCTAGGAAAAAACAAACAGAGCCAAGCTAAGTCGCAGCTGATGAGTTTTTAAATTATTTTTCCCCCTGACGTTTCTTTAGAAACAGCTCTATGTGGTTGTATGAGAAACTCATTTAAATATGTTCTCAGATTTGCTTTTCCATATGCGAATCATTTTTATTTCAACTTGAAATACAAATTGAAAGCCAACTGTGGTGGCTCATACCATATGTGGGAGACTGAGGCTGGGGGATTGCTGTGAGTCTGATGCCAGCCTGGGGTACAGAGTGAGATTTTGTCTGGGTGGGATGGAGGGGAAGAAAAGAAGTACAGATGAAAGATTTCCAGTCTTCTCTTTCCTTTCACCTGACCAGAATCTTCCAGAAAGAATCTTCTAGCTCTTACCAGACTCTTATAGTTAGTTCTTTTCTCTCTAGAAGCCAGACATGCCATTATTTTGAATACCTTTCCAGTGATTCGCTAGCCCCTAAAGAAAGATGACAAGAACATTATTTTGAAGTCATACTTTATAATTTTAGAAGAATAACAAAGGAAATTTAAAAATATTGAGTAGGCTATACCCCACCTCCCCACAAGTCTCAGGTTAATTTCTCTCCATTTGTGTTCCACAAGTGAACAGTGTAAGGTTCACCTGCATCCGCTTCACCGTCTTCCAGGTGGCTGCTTTCCGAACCCATTTTTCCATTCACGCTTTTTGATATTCTCCAGCGCCCTCTGCTCTGTGTTCTTAATCTCTAAACAGGTCAGGGCAGGAGAGCAGTTTCCACAGGGCTGACGTCAATCCAGCCCTGTAGATTAGTTAGCTTGGGGTGTCAGGAGAGGGGTGCAGCTGTTCCACCTTTACCTGGAGACCAGATCTCACCAGAGATACCTGGCGAGTATCACTCTGAGCTCTTAGACTTGGCATCTCTGAGTCACAGGGTGGAGGATTTTTTTCTTTGTTGTTGCTGTTTGTTTTTTTCTTTTTTAAAAAATCAACCCTGTACTGTAAGGAGTGTGTGCTCCATCAAGACAGTTTTTCACCAGGGCTGGTGATGTAGAGGGTTGTCACTGTAGTAAGAAGGAACCAGGTGTGATTGTTACTGTTCTCAATATTCCCTAAGAGAATT
Organism: Lophiomys imhausi; assembly: GCA_907164525.1. Lineage (NCBI taxonomy): Eukaryota > Metazoa > Chordata > Mammalia > Rodentia > Muridae > Lophiomys > Lophiomys imhausi. Next base: position 874,149 of record CAJQZJ010004765.1, read on the forward strand.
GTTTTAGATGTTGGCTCTCTAACATGGCACCTGTGACCACCAACAGTAGTGTCACCTGGATGTCCCCCTTGTTAGAAGTGCAAATGGCCACATCTCACCTCAGAGGTATTATAGAGTGTGTAGCTGTGAGGTCGGAACCCAGCCATCTGTGTTGTCACAAGCTCCAGGTGTGGGGGTTGGATTTGATGCATGTATCTCTCCAGAGCAAGGGGTGGAACCTGGGCCTGTCTCTTCCTAGAGCAGGAGCAGTGTGAAGCCAAGAGTGGACAGCTGCTTCTCCTCCTCCTCTTCTTCCTCCTTCTCCTCCTTGTTGAGACAGGGTCTTGTATAGCCCATGCTGTCATCCAGCTTGCTGTGGAGCTACAGAATGCCTTGAACTTCTGATCCTCTTGCCTCTGCCTCCTGAGTGATGGGATTGCAGGTGTGCACCACCACACCCTGTTTATGAGAAGGTTGGCCTGGAACCTAGGGCTTTGCACATGTTAGCCAAGCACTCTATCAGCTGAGACATATCCCCAGTGCTTATTTTCTTTGGTGTGTGTTCCTAGCACCTGGGACAGTACCTGGCACAGAAATCCCCGCAAGTGCTGTGATTAAAGGCATGCACCATCTCATCCAGCTCATGATCCACTCTCACGCTCTCTAGTTCTGCGATGACTGACTTATGTTACCTTGAATAGCTTTTCCTCCTATTTTTTAATGTCAGAATAAGGAGAACTTGGACCTGGGCCTATGGCTCAGAGGGTAGAATACTCACCTAGCATACACAAAGCTCTAGGTTCGATTCCCAGTACTGCATAAACTGGATGTGGTGCTGCATGTCTGTCTGCAATCCCAACTGTCAGGCGGTGGAGGCAGGAGTTCAAGATTATCCTTGAGTAGGGAGTGAGTGAGAGATGAATCTATGGTGTGTGTGTGTGTGTGTATGTGTATGTGTGTGTGTGAGTGAGAGAGAGAGAGAGCAAACACATGCACTTGATATGACTTAATCCAAATCTTTCCAAAAAGTCACGAGCATGCCATTTCTATTTTGTGGTCTGCCATTTTCTTCTTTGTTTGCTCTGCTGTCTGCTATCCAACCTGCACACAGATCTGTGACTTAAGCCCTTTGCACCTGCCTTCTGGTCATCACATCTTGTCTTCTGTGCCTTGTCCTTGAGAGGAAGCAGAGGGAGGCCACCACAGTGATCCTGAGTTCTGCAGCTGCTCTCTGTTCTGGTGGGATAGTTGTGCCGGGTCACCTGTATGGCTCACTTGCCCTTGTCTCTTCTGTTCTTGGAATTTGCCTCTTTCTTCATGGTTTCATGTCAGTTCTGGAGTTCTGAGCACCCCACAGTGTGGTACATTTGACCGTGAGGGATGCTCAAGGTGATTTGGGGTTAAGGGGTGTATTTGTGTGTGTATTTAAAACCGGGACTTTTTGGAGTAGCTAACAGATCTGGATAGTCCTATGACAGCTATGTCATGATAGAAAGGCTAAGAATGCAGTCGTTGTTCAATCCATGGGCTGGAGGCTCCTGCTGCTGCAGTCCTATAGGACTCCTGGAGCTGTTAGTCTTCAGTCTGTGTGGGAATCTGGAAGAAGTGGGTTTTAACACCATGGAAGGAATGCCTTAGCAGCAGAATAGAAGAACTTGTTGCTAACAGGGAGGACAAGCAGGCGAAAAGCTTCCTTCTTTCAAGTCCTTTTATGTGAGCTGCCACAGTTTTAGGCTGGGTCTTTCTACCTTAAATAATATGGTCAGGAAAATCCCTCACAGATGTGCCCAGATGCTTGGGTTTTAGTTGATTCCAGATAAAGTCAAGTTGAGAACCAATATTAGCTATCACAAGTCCACTCCTTGTCCTCTTGACACACAATCACGTTTCCTTTGTTAATTTCCAGATGAAAACAATAATAGGTCAAACTTCTACCCGATGAGATAAAACTGTCCCACATGTAACTGCAAACACATCATGCAGTAGGCGACAGTGTTCCTTGAGAACAGCTTACTGTTCTAGTGTCATAGAACTTAAATGTGATAATACTATTAATATTATATCAATTGATGTTACATTGCATGGAAGAGGAAAGAAAATAAAAATATCCGATTAATATGTCTGTAATATGTGCATCAGCATTCTTTTTTCTTTTTCTTTTAAAAAATGATTTATTTGTTTTTATTTTATGTGTGTTGGTATTTTACCTGCATGTATGTCTGTGTGAGGGGGTTGGATCCACTGGAACTGGAGTTACAGACAGTTGTGAGCCGTCATGTGGTTGGTGGGAATTGAACCCCATTCCTCTGGAAGAGCTCTCAATGGCTGAACCATCTCTCCAGCCCTCTTTATGGGACAAGGTCTTACTTTGTAGCTTTGGCTGTCCTGAAACTTACTCTGTAAATCAGGCTGGCCTCCAGCACAGAATTCACCTGCCTTTCTGTATTCCCATTCTGTATTTCCTCCATCTTGGCAAGCACCTCATGGGTCTTGGTTCTTTTTCTAGAGGAGTGACCCATACTTTGATTCCTGAAGTGTCTTGGTTATTTGTCTTCCCTACCTGGATTAGGTTGTTGCAGGTCTTATAGACCTGTCCTCTCCTGACCTCTCGTATCCTTTCCTGTCCATTCCTGTCCTCTCCTGTCTGCACCTGTTCTCTTATATCTTATCCTGCTGTCCCTTGCCCTCTCCTGTCAATTCCTGTCCTATCCAGTAGGCTCCTGTATTTTTCTCCCTTCTACTGTTTTCCTCTCCTCTCCCCTCCCCCCTCCCCTCCCCTCTTTTCTCTTCTGCCTTCTCCTCTTCTGTCTTCCTCTGTCCTCTCTTCAAGTGGTGTCCACTTCTGTCCTCTCCTCTCCTCTTCTATCCTCTCCTATCCTCTCATGTACTCACATTGACCTTAATAGTAGGGTATGGTAGCACCAAGAGACACCCTGAGAATCTCCTGTACTCCAGACATATCTTTCCTTAGCAGGGGTGGCATATAGGCAAAACATTAAAATTTTTTTTGATGTGTGTATGATGTATGCATATCTATGTAAGTGAGGGCATGCTCATGACACATGCATGTAGTGCTTGAAGGAGAAATCAAGTGTCAGTCCTCGTCTTCTGCTCCGTTTGACACAGGGTCTCCTGTTCACTGCTGTGTAGGTTTAGTTAGCTGACCCATGACCTTCCAGTGAGTCTCCTTTCTGCCTCCCACCTCTCAGTAGGTGGTCTGGGGTTTCAAACCTAGTCCCATGTTTATCCAGCAAGTGTGTGTTACACACCGGATCATCTCCCCAGCCCACTGTTTACATTTTCATTCATAGCCCTCCAATTGCTTTGATTTACATTAGGAAATATGTAAACTAGGCTGTCACATTTGTGACCTCCCAGAACTGAGAGGGAGGCTACTGGGAGAAGAGTGTTTCAGTTACATTAGCTTGAACACATAGTTTTATATTTAAAAGGATTTATTTTAATTATCTTTAATTGTGTGTGTGTATGTGTATCTGTGCATATGAGTGCAGGTGCCTTTGGAGGCCAGAAGAGGGTGTCAGATCCCCCTAGAGCTGGAATTACAGGTGGCTGTGAACCACCTTGAGTGGGTTGAAGTTGTTGATCCATCTCTCTAGCTCCGCTGAACATGCACTTAAAAAACCAAAGGTAATTGCTGCTTTCAAATGCACAGTGGTGGTGGTGGCAAGGGCCACCGAGAAGGTAGGCATGTGATAGGGTTGGGAAACAGCACTCCAGCTGTTGAGAGTATTGTCCTAGGAGTGAAACTCAGCTGGATTTGAGTTTGACTTAGCTTAGCATCCTTAAGCCACTGTGGCCTCATCTCTAACATGAGACAGGTAACGCTGTTCCCTCACAGGATCTCAGGTGGGTGCAGAGAGAACAAAAGTATAGAATGCTCAGCAGAGGCCAGCTGACACATGGTAGAAGGTCTAATATATAGACAATGTTGGGGATTTTTTTTTTTAATGAGATGAGGCTGCTATCCTGGCTAGGCTGGTCTCATACTCCTGGGCTCAGGCAATACTCTTGCCTCATCTCCCAAGTAGCTGGTACTAAAGGCATGCATCACCATGCCCAGCAATGCTAGAATATTTATTTCTTGGGGGTGCTGATTAACCATTTATTTATTCATTCATTTAGTGTGTGTGTATTTGCATGTGTGTGTGTGTGTGTGTGTTCCATGGTATGCATGTGGAGGTAAGTGGACAACTCGCAGGAGTCAACTCTTTTCCACCCTGTGGGTCCCAAGGATTAAAGTCCATTTGTCAGGCTTGGCTTGGTGGCAAACACCTTGCCTGGCAGAACCATCTCCCTGGCCCTGTTTTCTCATGTCCTAAAGAGAGGCTGCATGTAAACAGAGCTGATGTGGAAGTCAGGAATCTGAGCCACACAGGCTGGACTTCTGAATCCTCTGTGAACGTCAATCCTTGTGTGACTAAGGACAAAGGGAGCTGAGGCCAAACACCCCAAATAATTCCCATCTCATTAGGGAGGTCATGTACCAAATATCCCAGAAGAATCTCTAGATTTCAGGGGGTGAGGATGGAAGGGTGTGGAGGTGTGGGGTGGTGGGAGTTACCCTATGAGGGTTGGATACCACACTTTGAGTAGTGTCAGGATTTGTGAGTGATCATTCTTGGCATGAGAGTTTCATTTCTTCTGTGATTAGCATGTGAACAATTTGGGAAAAAACATTCAAAAGTCCTTTAAAATAATTGGAGATAAGGTCTCACTATGTAGCTGAGGCTCATCTTGAGCTTGGGATCCTCCTGCCTCAGTCTCCTAAGTTCTGCCATCATAGGTGTTCACTACTATACTTGGCCTTGAAGTTTTGTGTGTCTGGAGGCCAGGGGTTGACTCTGGTGGCTGCTTCTATTACTCTCCACTGTGGTTTTTGAGGCTGGGTCTATCAATTGGCTAGGGTGGCCAGTACACTCTAGAAATCCTGCTGTTTCTGCCCTGACCCAGCACTGGGATTACAGGTGTGTGCTACTGCACATGGCTTTTTACATGAGTGCTTGGGGTTTTGAACTCAGGTCCTCATGATAATGCACCAGGAACTTTCTTGGACGAGTCTTCTTCCCTGCCAATTGGCTGAAATCATCAGCATTGTTAGCACAGGGACTACAACACTCTAGGCAGGGGGCAGGGGACAGGGGACAGCGGCTGCAGTGTTGGTTATATTGGGTAGCTTGAGGTGTCTGTTTCTGGATAGAATTTTAGGATAAAATCCAAAATTCAAATTTTAGATAAATAGTGCATATCTAAAGGATATATCATTACTTATTCTACTGATATGTAAAACCGCATGCATTTAATTGTGCATTTCTACTAACACGTAGAAATGAATCCTGTAAACATGATGTTGAAGTACACGTATGTATTGTTAATGTTCAGATTAGGAAGGATTCCATCTCATGTGGCATTGACATTTCTTTGTGGCAGACACATTCAGAGTCCTTCTTTCTAGCTTTTTCTGGGATATGCAGATCCTGATTTAGCATGGAGAGTCACACTTCTGTGCATCCCAGCAATGCTACTCTCATCTCTCACTGAAGGTTGATACCTAGTTACCGACCTTAGCAATGAGCACTGTGTGTGTGGTGTGTAGTGTGTGTGATGTGTGGTGTGTGTGTAGTGTGTAGTATGTGTGGTGTATGCATGCATGTGTACCTGAGTGTGTATGTATGTGTGTGTGTGGTGAACATGCGCATGCACCTGGGTGTACGTGTGTGCACTCTCTTCTGTGTGTTTATACATAGAGGGTAGAGGTTGGCTTGGGGTGTCTTCCTCCATCACTTTCCATCTTATTTCTTTTGGGGGGACAGGGTCTCTCATTGAACTGGAGCTTGTCATTTGGTCTAGGCTGCCTGGCTAGTGAGCTCCAGGGGTCCTCCTGTCTTCCTGTCCCCAGCAATGGGTGCACCACCATGCGTAGCTTGTATGTGGTTGCCAGGGATCCAGACTGAGATCCTCATGCCTGTTCAGCAAGCACTGTATCTACTGATTCATCTCTCTAGTCCCCATGAACACCATTCTTTTTAGAATTTTATATATTATTATGATGATGTGTGTGCATTCATGATGTGTGTGTGTGCACGTGCTTGTACATGTGTGTGCATGTGCTAAAAATGGACATGCAGCTGGGCGTGGTGGCACACGCCTTTAATCCCAGCACTCGGGAGGCAGAGGAAGGTGGATCTCTGTAAGTTTGAGGCCAGCCTGGTCTACAAAGCGAGTGCAGGACAGCCAAGGATAAACAGAGAAACCCTGTCTCGAAAAAACCAAAACAAAAAAAAAATGGGCATGCATGTAGTATGGCACATGGGGTGGTCAGAAGGTAACTTAGTGGAGTCAGTTCTCATGTTCCCCCTTTATGTAGGTTCTGAGGATCAAGCTCAGGGCGCTAGGCTTGTGTGACAATTCCCATTACTGCCTCATCAGCTATTTAAATAAAGATTCCATTTATCTTCTTTTTATTTGTGATGAGTGCATTTGTGGCAGTGGTTTCTACCTTCTACCATGTTGGGTCATAGGGACTGAACTCGGGCCGTAAGGTTTGATGACAAACCCCTTTACTGGCTGAGCCAGCTTGTTGGTCTCCATAACATCTTCCTAATACGAACATCTTTCATGCAATATTGATGTCCACCTTCACTAAATTCATACTGATTGCCTAAGATTCACATTCACCTGGATGTTGTTGTGTTTGCTTTTTTTTCTTTTGCTAACTGTGGCCGCTATAGCTCTAGCTTTAATTTTCCGAGGCCCCTCCCACTCACTTCTTTCGTGGCCTCGCTGCTAATTCTTTAGCTGTTGAAGCTCACTGCTGGCTGCCCTGCTGTGTGACCCCATGTGGTCATAGAGTGTGTGGGAGACTGTCTTGCTGCTGTCACATCAAAGCTGATCACGACTGAGCTGACAGCTCAATGACAGCATGCTTTTCATGCCTGCTATTTTAATTAAAATCCACCGACACTTCAAGAAGCTGGGGGCTAGGTTTAAACACAAATGAGCAAACGCGGCTTAGTTTTTAGAAACTTCTTTTCGATTAAAAAAATTGTACAAAGTAAGGATTACATTGTGTGGGCATCCTCTCTTGGCCCTTCCTTCCTCCCATGACCCCTTTCCCCACCCACATCCCTAATCACCCACCTTTTACTTTCACGATCCCCTCTCCGCTCCCTGTAGTTTCCGTGTATGGGACAGAACACCGTGATGATCTTCCTGGTTCTGGCCCTATTTCACTTAACATCCCGATCCCCGAATCTGTCCATTGCCCTGCAAATGCCACGACTCCATTCTTCTTCACAGCTGAGTAATACTCCAGTGTTTATGCGTACCACATTTTCTCACCCACTTGTCCTCTGATGGGCACTGGCCTTGCTCCACAGCTTGCCTACTGGGAGTGGTGCTGTAGCAGACATGGATAGCCAGGCATTGCTGTGGTGTGCATGGACTCCTTTGTATGAATACCCATGGGTGGTGTGGCTGGAGTGAGAGACAGATCTAACCTCAATTTTTCTAACGATCTTCTACACTCACAATGGCTGCACTAATTTACATCCCCACCAGAACTGGAGAGGGTTCCAGTTTCTTGGGCCAAGGTATCTTGGTTGGTATGTGTTAAGCATGGAGCCCCACACTCTCACCTGAATCAACGCGGCTCTGGTTGTCAGAGCTTTGCTGTGTGGCAGGTTCTGAACTCAGTGCTGTGAGTGAAGCTTCAGTTTCTTGTGTCCTCGAAGCCCAATGAAACAACCCTCGTGTCTCTTAGGGGTTCGGGGTGGTTAAGGAAGTCATCCAGAGTCACACAGCTTGTAGAAGGCAGTCAGATTCGAATCTGAACTACTTGACTCTCCTTTGAGCATTGTTCAGTTTATCTTTGATGAAACTTACAGGAAGAGATTGGGGTAGACTGAGCAGAAACGTTTTAGTTTTTATTTGTATGTGTGTGTGTATTTGCATGCATGTTCATGTGTGCACACTCGTGTGTAGGTGTATGTATATGTGTATGTGAGTGCATGTAGAGGCCAGAGGTCAAATTTAAATGTCATTCCTTAGGGACTGTCCATCGTCTTTTCTTTCTTTTGATTTATTTTATCTGTAGGGCTATTTTGCCTGCAAGTATGTATGTGCACCAAGTGTATGCAGCATCAGAAGTAGACCAGAAGATGGTGTCAGGTCCTTAGGAAATGGAGTCACAGATGGTCGTAAGCTACTGTGAGGGTGCTGGGAACTGAACCAGGGTCCTCTGGAAGGGCAGCCAGTGCTCTTAACTGCTGAGCCACCTCTTCAGTCTCCTCTCCATGTCTCTGCCCTTTTGTGAGATGGGGCTTCTTGCTGACCTGGAACTTGCCAAGTAGTTTATGCTGTTTTGGAGTCTGTCTGCTGAGTACCAGGACCACAGGTTCATATTTCAATGCCTGGTATTTTTAAATGGGTTCTGGGGGATTAAACCAAGGTCCTTATGCTTTTGTGACAGGCACTTTACTGGGTAAGCCACTTCCCCAGCCAAGCAGAGACATTACTTTTTTTTTGTTGTTGTTGTTCTTTTAATATGATTTTTGGAGACAAGGTCTCATTATGTAACTCTGGCTAACTTAGAACTCTCTCTGTAGACCAGGCTGGCCTCCAACTCAGAGATATGCCTGCCTCTGCCTCCCGAGTGCTGGAATTAAAGGCGTGCACACCACACCCAGCTGAGACATTTTAAAATATGAGTCCATTTATATTCATCTTGAAGGTCCTTTCAACATTTCTGGGTCTTTCCTGGTCAGTGTATTTGATTGCCAGGAGAACATCCAATTTGGATTCAAAATTGATTACGTACGTAGAAGTTATTAGTCTGTAAAGATAGAATTATTTAATTTCTTATGATACTGGGATTTGAACTCAGTACCTCTCACACGCTGGCAAACACTCTACCACTAAACTACAGTCCCAGCCCAAGATGGATGCTTCTGATGGAAAACCAGGACATTTCTGATAGCGTCTCTCAGAACTGAGACTCTTCTTAGAGTCTGAGTCAAAAGAAGAATGTCTGGCCCTCTGCACACTTATAAAATATCTTCTCAGAAATGAGGATCATCTTTTGGTCCCAGTTTGGTGTCTTGCTGTGGGTTCTCAAGCATTCAGGAGACAAGAAGTGTCTTTGCCAAAATCACATGGTGGAGTTGGAGGTGTGTAGACCATCTGTGTTGGGCAGGGTATCTGTGGCCATCACCTGACTCAGTAACTTCCATTTGCGCCTGGCAGTGTGCAGTGAGGTCTGATGGGCTTGACCTGACACTGCTGGTGGGCACATTTAAACTTTTTTTTGGTGGGGGAATGTGTCAGGGTGTGTGTGGGGAGCAGAGGAAGCTGAGTGAGTGTGAGAGGGCCGACAAGTCCTGAGTGGAGGTGTGTTATTGACACAGATGCCTATGCCTCAGATCCATGGGAACTGGAAAAGGCTTCCCTGTACAAGTAATGTCGAGAGGCTTGGCAAAGCCTTTCTCTGATTTGAGTGCAGATGTTAGTGGTGTGTGCAAAAACTAGCAGCCACAGCATTTTCTTACTTGGTAACTGCAACCTCATTGTGCCCTACAGAGACCCTCTACTGAGGCTAAGTAACCCCACCCCCTTTCCTCCAGCTGTATATAACACAGGAATGAGGTTCCTGGTTGTGTAGTTGGCGTCCTCTGTCCATGCAAGCAGAGCCCACCCAATCCCAGCTTTTCTGTACATGTGTCTGTGTATCTGTCTTTTCTTCATTCCCTCACCTCACCAGCAGGTTTCCAAGACCAAGCTGGGCAGGATGTGGGGAGAAGTTCTCATGTAGCCTAGGCTGGCCTCCAAGTCACCGTCATGATACCTTGATCGACTGACCTTGATGATCAGATTATCCTGCCTGGTTGATGCAGTGCTGGGGATTGAACCCAAGGCTTCGTGCATGCTGGGCAGACACTCTATCCATTGAGCCACACCCCCAGCCTAGATGCATTATTAAATCAGGTTGTGCTTATGGTGCAGACTCTCCTAGGATGGGCTAGACAACACAGAGCAAAGGGTTACAGGTGGAAGGTGAGCTTGCCTGTCTAACCTCCTAGACACAGCTGTCTCTTCATCTATTTGGGGAAGAGGCATGTGTGTAGTCCCTAGTCTTGTGTCTGGCACATATCACATCTTCAGTAAATACAGTCAGCCATTTTAATAAAAGTATCCTCTCTACTTGCCTGTTTTTTCTTCTTTATTTTGATGCATTCATACATTTATTTATATGTTTGTTTGTGGTCACAGGGATTGAACCTGGGGCCTCCTGCATGCTAGGCAAATACTCTGCTCCCAGAGACTTGCTTTGTGTTCAGGCATGATTATAGCATGTTTGCATATGGATAGGGAGTCACTGAATGACTTGAATGAGAAATGTTCCCCATAGGCTCAGGTATTTAAACACTCAATCCTCAGTTGGTGACACTGTTTGGAGGAAGGTTCTGGAGCCTGTCAATCAGGAGCCATGGTAGAGGAAGTATACCATTGGGCATGAGCTTTGAGAGTTTATACCCTTGCCCTAATTCCAATTCCAAGCTCTTTGCTTCCTGTGTGAGCTGAGATGTGATCTCTCACCTTCCTTCTCCCACCGCCATGTGCATCCAGCCCTCTGGAACCACAAGCCAGAATAAACTCCTGTTCTTATTTATTTATTTGCTTGTTTGTTTATTCTCATATATTATATTCTGAGTGCAGTTTCCCCTCCCTCCACTTCTCTTCCCAACCCCTTCCCCCTCCACTCTGTCTCAGATCCATGCTTCCTCTGTTTCCCTTCAGAAAAGAACAGGTCTTGCAGGAATATCAACCAAACAAGGCATAAAAAGTTACAATAAGTCTAGGCACTTCCCCTTATATCAAGGCTGGACGAGGAAACCCAGTAGGAGGAAAAGGGCCCCAGGAGCAGGCAAAAGGGTCAGAGACACCCCGTACTCCCACTGTTAAGAGTCATACAAGAAAACTAAGCTACACAGCCATAACATATATGCAGAGGACCTAGGTCAGATTCATGCAGGCTCTGTGATCGTCACTTCAGTCTCTGTGAGCCTCTGTGAGCCCTGGTTATAAACTCTTTCTCTTTGTCTTTGCTTGCAGTATTTTATCACAACAACAAAAAAGTAAGTAACGCTCCAGGCATGGAGATGCACACTTGCATTCCCAGGACTTGGGAGGCCGAGACAGGGGGATCCCTGGGACTCACTGACCTAGTTCCATGCCAGAGACAAAGGAGGGGGGAAGGTTGGTGACACCTGAGGATAACATCTGAAGTTGACCTCTGACCTCCACACACGTGCACACATGTATACCTGCATACACACACATACATGCACACACATGCAATTTGCAGCTGTTGAGCTTGTGTGAGTCAGGGAAGCATGAGAGGCTCTAACCACCAGTTGGAACAGAAGGGGGGCCCTTCTGGAATCGCCCGGCTCTGTTTGCTGCTCCAGGCAGGGATTTTAACTACTCTTTCCTCACCCAAACAAAAACAAGACAACCAAGCAGCCTGCACATTCTCCTATTATTTTCTTAAAGAAAGTGCAAAGACAAGTGGTTGATCACTTCATGAGTCTGAGGACTCTTGAAGTGTGATTGCATTCGGCTCAAGATGGCTGTTTAGGGGGATGAATTGTATCAGGCTCTTCCTCTCCCTCACTCTGTCCTTCCCCCTCTCTCTGTGTATGCGTGTGTGACTCCACATCTCTCTCCTTCTGTTTTGTGACATGGTGTCATGTGGCTCAGGCTGGCCTCCAACTCACTATGTAGCCGAGGATGACCATAAACTTCTGAGCTTCCAGGGTTCCTACCCCTACTTTCTAATCTACCTACTAAATGCTACGGATACAGGCTTGTATCATCATGTTAGATCCGTACAGTACTGGAGGACAGAACCCAGGGCTTCATGCATGTTAGGCAAGCACTCTACCAAGCGAGCTACTTACATCCTAGCCCTTTGTGAAGCTTCTTTAACTTCCTGGTTCCCTAAGAGGACCAGCGTGCGTGGGCAGAGGTCACGAAGAAAGGTGCTGGGTGGTACATCTTAATGCTGTCCTGTAGTCACCATGGGAGACGTGACGTTTCAGAGTATGATCACACACACACACCTCTGCCAGCTATTTTTTTTTGGGGGGGGGTGGTGGTTTTGTTCTCTAGCCAGCTGAATGTTGGAATGTTTTCATTGGAGACCTAAAAAGAAATCAATATTCTCAACCGCTCGGGCAGCCGAGACCTTTGAGTTACAGAGCACTGACTTAGCGCTTTCTGCAGCGTTAAAACTGAATCAGTCCCATGTCAACATCATGGAGATCTAGCACGTTAGGCAACCAGCTCACATCTTCAAACAGGAGAGTCACCAAGCCAGGACTTATTTTTGTACCAAAGGGGATTTCCACAGGGGAGAGAATTTTCATCCCCACTGAAGGCCATCCCCACCACAAAAGCACGTGTATTCAGTGGGGTGATGGCGACAGCACCGAAGACATGAATTCCCTGGATGCCGGTTGGCCTCGGCATGGCAGGAGGCAGCAGCTGAACGTGGATTGTATTTCTGGACAGTGCAGAGTTGGTGTGGGCTGCCTTTTATGTATGCGTCCTGATCGTGCAGGCTGCGGGAGGCCAGCGCTTGCCTCGCTCTTGCTCTTCAAAGAAGCAGAGATGGGAGCCTCGCTGGGTCCCAGGAGGCAGCCCTCGCCCTTTAGGGCAGCCTGCTGGGAACAGAGCTTATCTGGGCGGCCATGTCTTTCTTTGGCATCAGTGCCTGCTTCAGTAAGTTTACTCCTGTCGCCTGTCTGTGTTCTGTATAGTGTGGCCTGGACCTGGCACCCACCGAGGGTGAGAACGTGGATGCTAGTGACACAGTGGGGTCTGACAATGAAAGTGACAGCCTGGCCCCTCCCTCCCCCAGCTCATCCCGCTGGCTCCCGCTGACTTGGGTAGAGAGAGACCAGGGCAGGGGGCAGATAGCCTCTACCCTGATGCCTCCTGGTTAGATGGAGAAGGTCACAGTCACGCTTAGCCCAGCAATGCCTTGCCGGGCTCTGCCCATGGAAATGCCTGTCCATTAACCCCTGAGGAGCCTTGAGCTACAAAGCCGGTGACTGCCAGCCCATCCATTTAATCAGGTGGACACCAAGCCCTTGCTGGATGCTGGAGTCACCCCAAGGATGTTATCCATTTAAGATACAATTCACTTTTTTTTTGAGATGGTGTTTCTCTCTGTAGCCCAGGCTAGACTGAACTCACTATCCTCTTGTCTTGGCCTCTTGAGTGCTGGGATTATGGGCATGCTTCACTATGTCCACCAAAATTCACCTTTTTAAACTATGCAGGTCAACTACTTTTTTTTTTAATAATTTATTTTTTATTTCTTCAAGTTACATCTCAATCACAATCCCCTCCCTTCTCCCCCCTCCAGTCCCACACTTCCACCCTCCTCCCCCTCAGCCCCACCATCCTCCTCCTTTCTTTTTTATATTCTTTTTTTTTCTTTTTACGGTATTTATTTTTCCCCCCAACAGCTCTCCCTTTCAGTCCAAATAATGGTTCTTTTTCTTATAACTATAAATACAATACAAAACAACAGAAATAAATAGGCCACGATTATAAGAGTTATATGGCTTAGCATACATTCCCAATGTCCATATGTATTTGGCACCTGACTTTAATATTCTACTATCTAACAATCTCCATGAGTTTAAAGTTCTATATCTAACTCAGCTTTCATACTAACTTGCCTCATAATTTTAAAAATATCTTCTTAGATCCAGAACACCCTCTTGATTCCTAAACAACTCAAAATTTAACTATGAGACTCTAGCTATCTATTCTTCAACCACCTCAGAGACCTGAGAGGGATAAATATCTCTGATTATATAGGAAGTGCAGGGCCTGCAGCTTCCAAAACTAAAAAATGACATACCAGTGGCTGCCTGGACAGTTCCCATTTTCTCTCCATACGTTACAGCATCAATCTTCAGCCATTTGGCCCCATTTCTCTGACAGACATTGGTTGTAGAGCAGGAATTATGAAGGACTTACCTACCCTGTCTTGGCAGAGCTAGGCTGTCGACTTACCTGCTTCCAAGTTTTGTCCTTTTTGGACAGAAGTCTGTCTACAGTTGAAGCAAGTGGTTTTTCTTGCCAAGAGAATGGCTTACCACCAATTTAATCATCTCCCACTGGAGATTCTTCGATGCTCATCTTCTACTTGGAGTAATATAGGGGGTGCTGTCAGGAGCTGACATGTCTTGGTATCAAAAAATCTTAAGTTAAGAAAACATCTTTGAATGCCATATTCTGCAGATCTCTTGAGGTTTTTGAAGATGCCCTATCTATCTCTTATATTTAGATAAGCAAATATTGCTTGTCTCTTAGCAACTTGATTTCTGAGTAGCTTAGAAAATAACTGTGATAGACTGTCATAGTAACTAACAAAATGACACGTTTTCATGACTATTAGTTTCCGTTTCTTAATTATCCTAAACAGTTTATGTCGGTTGGTAGCGAGAGGTCAAAACTTGACATTTCATTTTTAAGTATTACTACAAACAATACCTTTAAGAAGCGTTACCCTTAATTTTGTATCAATATACAAAGATCAATACCAATGTGGCCAAATATAATCTTAATTTTGTATCAATATACAAAGATCAGTACTGATGTAGCCCAATACAATCTTAATTTTACATTAATATACTAGGGTCAATACCATTGTGGCCAAATATAATCTTAATTTTGTATCAATATACAAAGATCAATACCGATGTAGCCCTATACAATCTTAAATTTGCATTAATATACAATGATCAATACCAATTTAGCCAAATATAATATTAATTTTGTATCAGTATACAAAGGTATAAAGCTATATTCAATAATCTGTCCTTTTTTCTTGTTCTTTCCTATACTATGTCTATGTCCCATTTTTCTCAAGTCTGTTCACTCCTATATAGGAGAGAAAGGAGGATACAGAAAAGCAAAAGAGAGAAGTCCCTGGGTCTAACCTCCAAAACCCATTTAACAAGACCATTTAACAGCTTGTAGTCTTTTCCCCTAAATAACAAAATTTTCTATTATCTATCAAATAACCAAAGGGGGAGAACACCCTCCCCACCTTCTGAGGATGGGACGTTGTTCTCTTAAAATGACTTCCTGCTGATTTGGGATGTAGTAAACCTGTTTGGGGCCCAAATAAGAATGGAAAAATGGTTAAAAATGTTAATAGAATCAGGGTCAACTACTTTTTATCACATTTACATGGCCACGCAGTATGACCCCAATTCTAGAGTGCTTTCCTTGTCCCAAAGTCACCCCTTACCCCTCGGCCACCACTTCCTAACTGCTTCCTTCAGTCTCTGATAAACCATTACCCTCTCTGAGTCTGTGGATTCTGGGGATTTGTTTTAAAAATAAAAATATACGTGTGTGTGTGTGTGTGTGTGTGTGTGTGTGTGTGTGCCTGAACCGTAGGGTACACGTGGAGGTCTGAGGATGACTTGAAGGACTCTGTTCTCTCCTTCAATCATGCAGATCCCAGGGATAGAAGTCAGATCTCGAGCTTTGGCGGAAAGCTCCTTTACCCACTGACCCATCTCACTGGCCCCTTTTTAGGTTTAGACATTTCTTATCAATGGGATCACACCATACACAATCTTTTTTCACTCCACGTATTTTCAAGGTTTGTCCGTACTGTGGTGCATGTCAGGAGTTTGTTCCTTTTCCTGGCTGAATCATACTCCATTGTTGGGCTGTAGCTGCACATTTATCTGTTTACCTGCTGAACGATCATCCAGGCTGCTTTCCACTGTTAGGAATAATAATACTCCTTTGAATGTTCCTCTGCAAGCCTTGATACATACTCTCAAATTTCAGAACTGCTGACTCCATGTCTAATGAGTGGAGGAAGCCCAGAGAGTTCTCATCAGTGGCTGTGCTGTTTTCACACCCCACTATAGCGTCTGAGTGCTCAATACCTCCACACATGGGTTGACATTTATTACTGTCTTTTTGCATCACATTTAAATATTTATTGCATTTATTTATTAACAGGGGGTGGCATGTGCATGTGTGGGGGTCAGAGGACAGCTTGAAGGAGTTAATTCTCTTCTTCCACCTTGTGGGTTTTGGCGACTGAACTCAGGTTGTCAGGCTTGGCAGCAAGCCCTTTACCTACTGAACCACCTCTGCAGCCCTATTGTTTGTTGTTTTCATTATAGTCAACTAGCAGGCATTAAGCAGTCTGCACACTTAAAAAAAAAATGCCAAGTGGACCCTCCACTTCTCTTCAGCCAGAACAATTGTTTCAATATTATGTCTAAATCCCCTGGGCTGAGTCACATGCACAGGGAGTTTGAGGCCTCCCTGAGCTGGTGGGAGACTTTTCTTGTGAGATTATTTAATAGGCTTCTACCTGGGGTCCGTAGCAAGTGAAGGTCAACAAATCCCTGGACCTTGTTGGACACAACACTCAGGGGGACATTTAGGGACAGTGATAAAGGGGCTTGCTGTGTAGCTCAGGCTTGCCTGGAAACCACTATTTTCCTGCCTTTTTCTGGGTGCTGATATTATAAGTGTGTGCCAGAAAACTTGCCATATATGATATTTTTAATAGGAAATACTTTCATGTGATATTTAAACACCCAGTAAATGCCAAAAGCTCACAAAAGGTAAAAAGAGAGTTTCATACAAAGATAGCCACTAACCCAAATTAAATATTTCGTCTCACTGTCCACCCTAATGTCAGCACAATTAGATCCTGCTATAGTTAACATTTTGAACATTTTTCTTCATGGATATTTTTGGTGTTGACTTTTTACTTTAAAAAAATTATTTTAGCCGGGCATGGTGGCGCATGCCTTTAATCCCAGCATGAGGGAGGCAGAGGCAGGCAGATCTCTGTGAGTTCGAGGAGAGCCTGGTCTACAAAGTGAGTCCAGGACAGCCAGAGATACACAGAGAAACCTTGTCTCAACCCCCCCCCCATTTTTTTTAATGAACTGGGGATGTGGCTCACTATAGGTGCTTGTCTAGTGTGTGCACGGCCCTGGGCTCCATCCTTAGTATTGTTAAATGAGAAAGAACAGTGATGTACAAAGGTATCTTTATCCTGATCGCCAAGATTTGGGTACTGTTGTAACTTTTGGCCCCAAGAGAAAGAAGAAATTTTATCCACCACGGGTGGGAATATGAACTGATGCAGCCACCACAGAAATCAGTATGAAGGCTCCTCAGAAAACTAAAGATACAATGGCTAGAATATCCAGATATTTCACTCCTGGGTGAAAGAAAGACTAAGTCGGGACGACACAGAGATCATCGCATGTCCGTGTTTACAGCTGTAGTATTCATGATAGTGGGGAGGTAGAACCCACCTAGACATCCACCTGAAGATGAGTGGATAGGGGAAGTGTGGTTGGGATTCATGGTGGGATTTTATTCAGCTGTGAAAAAAACATGAAATCAGGACATTGGCAGGGGCATGATGGAACCATGATATTGAGAGAGGGAAGGGGCAGTGTGGGAAACGCCGGACCTGAGAGAGGCAGGGGGCAGTGTGGGAAACGCCGGACCCGAGAGAGGCAGGGGGCAGTGTGGGAAACGCCGGACCCGAGAGAGGCAGGGGGCAGTGTGGGAAACGCCGGACCTGAGAGAGGCAAGGGGCAGTGTGGGAAACGCCGGACCCGAGAGAGGCAGGGGGCAGTGTGGGAAACGCCGGACCCGAGAGAGGGAAGGGGCAGTGTGGGAAACGCCGGACCCGAGAGAGGCAAGGGGCAGTGTGGGAAACGCCGGACCCGAGAGAGGGAAGGGGCAGTGTGGGAAACGCCGGACCTGAGAGAGGCAAGGGGCAGTGTGGGAAACGCCGGACCTGAGAGAGGCAAGGGGCAGTGTGGGAAACGCCAGACCACATGTTTCTCTCATATTGGACTCTAGACTTAAACGTGTGTGTGTTTGTAAGTTATGAAAATACAAAAGGGAAAAGGGGACTGCGAAAAGGAAGGGGGGGAACCTTAGAGGAGAAGGGAGAGTAACAAAAGAGAGGGCAATGAATGCAGATGATGTGAGAGAAGAAGATACTGTTTGCGGGGGAGGAAAATGACCAGGGAGAGTAGAGCAGGGAGGACGGAGGCTAGCAGTGGAGGGCAGGGGGCGGGGTGAATAAGAGACCATACACACACACCCACACACACCCACACACACCCACACACACACATACACACACCCACACACACACCCACACACACCCACCCACACCCACACACACACACACACATACACACACCCACACACACACACCCACACACACACCCACACACACCCACCCACCCACACACACACACACACACCCACACACACACATACACACACACACACACACACACACACACACACAAAACCTAGCAATGTATATACTAACTTATTTGGGGGCTAAGGATATTGGCAGAGCCTCCATGAAGCCCTGGGCCCAAGGCCCTTGCACAGCATGGGCCAGGTGGAATGGTGTGTGCCTATAATCTCAGCATTTGAGAGGTGGAGGCAGGAGGATAAGAAGCTTAAGGTCATCCTTGGCTATATAGCATGTTGGACGTCAGCCTGGGCTACATGAGACCCAGTATCAATTATTGCTTGCTTGTTTTTTTTTTTTTCTGTTTTACACCCAAGAGCCTTCCTCTCCTTTTTTTTCTGGCCCCAGAAACCGAAAAGTCAGCTCCTGCCATATGCCAAGTGCCTGGAGATTCTCTGTGCTTCTCAATTTCTTGTGTCTAATGTCACAGCAACCCTTGTTCAGCACATAGCCTATGATCCCTTTGCTGACAGATGATGCCCAGCTCACCTGCTGCACGGTATCTCTAGGTTCACGGGTGTCAACCAATCTTGTAGCGTCTGAAGGGAGGGAGATGTCATCTATAGGTGAGATAACCAGCCTTTGGGGCCCTGTCTGCTCTTTTGAAAAGGCTTCTGTAGTTTACATACCCTATGTTACATTGTCATTAGCATTTCATTTTCTTAGTACAGCAAACCCTGATAGAGTTCAGTTGCATGGCTCCTCTTGTAATGATTACCAGGCCAGGGCATAAGGCAGCCACAGTCCAGAACCTGGAGCCTAGCTACAGTGTTGTTTATAAAAATTCACTTTGCAAGCAACTTACCATGAAATTTATTCGTTTCTTCTTACTCTTACCAGTGGTTAGCAAATATTTTTGTGAAGAGCCATGTAGTGGATATTTTATGTGTTCTTCCAGTTTCTGTGTGGTCAGCTACTCAGATCTGCCGTTGTAGCCTAAAAGGAGCCCTAGACAATATGTAAATAAAGGACTAGAGCTGTGTGCCAATAAAACTTTATTTATAAATATAAAGCATTATTTATATTCAAGCCAACGGCCAGATGTGGAGGTTAGCTGATAAGTTTACGGACTCCTAGTGTACTTTTGTTCCAGGCGCTCCAATATGGAGAAAATGACTTGGAAAACTATAAAATTTGTCTATGAGGCTAAAATTTGAAAGAGAAGAGGGAAAAAATGGGACAAATTCTAAAGGAAGAAATGGACAAAGTAGAAAGACTGTTGTGAATGAGCTGTTTCTTGGGAGCTGAGGAAGATAGAGATTTTCCAGTTCTATTTTCTCTGCTGTGTTAACTTGTTCACTCCTCCTGGTAAGGGAGGTGCACTATGTGTGTGGGACGGGAGGATGAAGAAGCCGGGGATCTCTTTCGTCATTCATATCTCTTTTCTCCTGCTCCAGCTCTGCCCTGGTCTCTCATCTGGCCTCTGAACAACTTCATTTTTTTTTTCTGAAGTTCGAGTTGACAGTTTAAGGACCCAGAGGTAATTTCCCATCACCAAGGGACCCCAGCAGCCCTCTGAGGCAGAAGCTGATGTGTTGCAATATTCCACTCTGGAGTTCCTTTTCCCACTTGCTAGAGCCAGAGGTTGTTTCCATTACACTCCTCAAATGTGATGCAAGATGTGGCAGGGCAATGTCCCAAGGTGGATTTAGGTGGGAAAAAATAGAATTTGTGATTATACAAACAACTTCAGGTGACAAAGAATGGATCTGGGTAAAAGACAGGAGGGGCCCCACATTCAGGACTTTGGGCACGGAAACCTGGATCTAATGCTTGCATGAATAGCCCTGCAAAAGGCTTTCTCACATAGGACTTTTCAAAGTGCTGCTCTCTGGTAGAGCACTTGCCCACCATGCTTGGAACTCCGGGTTTGCCCCCAGCCTGGAAGAATAGCTATGAGACATAGAAATCGTGTTTTCAAGATGTGTCTGCTTTCTCCAGAACCCACAGTCCTGTTGACAGTTCACGGCCACTGTTGCAGAAACCTGACACAAAAGGTTCAACCCTGAGCTGCTTGGGTGCACAGGCAGCGGTAATGTCTACAGGTGTCCGTGCAGGACAGGCATTGTCCTAGGGCCTGTGTGACATACCCCTCTGAGTGATGCCTCTCCTCAGGTGGGACCTGGGAAGGCTGGTGTCGGGGATCAGGGTCTTAAAGTATCTGTGACTCAAGACTATTGGGTGACCCAGCACAGGGAGGCTTTCTTTCATCTTGCTTTTTAAATAAATGTTTTACATTGTTTTCTGTGCATGGTGTCTCACCTGTATGTGTAACAGCAGAACTGGGAGGCAACTCTCTTTGCTGTCACACCAAGAATCCAACCCATGGATTGTGGATAAGCAAAAGCCTTTATTTGCCAATCACTTCCCAGAGCCCCATTTCTGAGCAGAGCATTGGACATCCAAGCCTTCAGCACACCAGACCATACCCTGGGAACCTGACAGAGGCTCAGAGTCTGGCCATTCCTCAGATCTGCTGCGTCAGTGGCTTGAGCGGGATCTGTGATCTGTGTTTTCTCAGACTGCAGGGGTTTCAGGCTCAGGTTCCACTTTGAGAACTGCTGGCCTAGAAGAGAGTTACCCTGACCAGGGATGGGTGTCCAGGCCCATTGTTTCTGGAACGGCCCTGAACACTGGGGGACACTTAGCTGTATCTCTACTCTCTACTTGTAGATGCCAGGAGTGTCCCTTGTCCCAAAATCCTGATCACTCAGATGTCAGAGTCCCCTGGAGGGACACAGTTCCCCTAGCCGGGAACCACTGAGCTGGGATGAGGCAGGTCCCACTGAATGGTCTTTATTCCCATCCTTGGCAGTTCAGCTTATCTGAGTTGAAACATGGAAGGAAGACTCCAGCCTCTGAGTACCATGACCCCGGGCCTCATTATTTAAAAATAGTCACACCATTTAAACTTTCTAACAAAATTTTCCTTTGAGTAGAAGCTAAACATGGAAAATCTCAGCCCCAGGGACCTGTGGTAACATTCCCCTAAGAGGCTGGTTGCGCCAAGTGAGGATTTGAGTGGAATCTTTGGCCTTCATAACTGCTGAGTTTGCTGCAGGGTGCTGGGTTCCTTCCACGCATCTGGGCTTCCTATCCCTGGGGAGCCAGGTGGCAGGTCCCTAGGGCCCAGCTGTCTGTCCCTGCAGGGGCATTAACCGTGAACCTCTGCTTTTCATTGCCAGCATGCTGGCTCTTTGCCCTGTGACTTATGTTTCTAGGTGACCTGAGTGTGAGGAGACATGTGGGGCTGGGAACAGGGACATCATGTTGGTATTTGTATGGTCCTGGTTCTAATTCTGCCTCTGGCACCAACCTGAATGGGAGCTGTTGGGCAAGTCATCTAGGTGCTTGGCCATGCCTCAGTTTCTCCACATGTGAAACAGGCACCATAGGACTGGGATGTAGCTCAGTGGTAGAGCACTTGGCTAGCATGCATGGGGCCAGGGGGCCCATCTCTAGAATAGCAAGACCAAGCCAAACTAAAGCCAGGACATACACAAAACCCAAACACTGCGATACATTCTGTTTGATAGTAGCGCTGAGAGTTGAACTCAGGGCTTCATGCATTCTAGGAGAGAAATCTACATCCTAGTTACACCTCCAGATAGAAAACATGCGTGTGTGTGTGTGTGTGTGTGTGTGTGTGTGTGTGTGTGTCCATGACCATGTGTATGTATGTGTGTGTGAAGGCCAGAGATAAACTTGGGGTGTCATTCCTCAGGCCTGCCCACCAATTTTTTGAGATAAGATCCATCACTGGTCAGGGACTTACCAGGTAGTCTGGTTTCCTGGCTAGTGAGCCCCAGGATTCTTCCTGTCTCTGCTTCTCCTAGTTGGAGATACAAATGTGTACCAAAACATCCAGCTTGTTTTCTATGGGTCCTGGGGTGCTGACCTGGTTCCTCACGTTTATTTTCATGGCAAGCACTGTGTACTGAGCCCTCTCCCCAGCTTTTCTCATTTTGTAAGGAATACATAACATCCATCATTTCATCCATTAAAATTTTAGAGAATTGCATTGCGTGCATATGTGAGTGCATGTGTGTGCATATGTGAGTGCATGTGTATACATATGTATGTGTAGTGTGTTTGTGAGTGTATGTGTGAATATCTGGGAGAGTGTGTATGTGTGTGATTGTGTGTGCATGTGTGTATATGTGTGACTGTGAATAAGTGTGAGTGTGTGTGTGTGTGTGAGTAGGTGCGTTCATGACCATCAGAGGACAACTTTCGGGAGTCAGTTCTCTTTTTCTATCATGTGGGACTTGGGGATTGAATTTAGGTCTTCAGACTTAGTGGCACGCACCTTGACATATTGCGCCATCACACCGGGCTCATTTTATGCATTCTAAGTTGCATTAAATGCATTCACATTGTTCTGCAGCTGTCACCACCCTCCATCTCTGTGCTCTTTATCCCACCAGTGCAACACTTAGCTCCCTGACTTGGTCACTGTGGAGTGTCACATGAAATGCCAGAGATCAGTGGCTTAAGCAACAGAGATTCTTTCTTGATGTTCTGCAGTTGATGCCTGAGACCATCCTGCCAGCATGGGTGGGTTCTGCTTCGTGTTTGGACGGCCACCTCCTTGTCATAGTGCGTGAATGAGGTCTGGCCTCTTCCTTCTCTAGGGACATTAATGCTATTGAAGGGGTCCTATCTCAGGGCATCATCAAAACTCAGTTCCCCCACCAAAGGTCCTACCTCCAGATGCCATTATATGGGGGGGTGGCTAGAGCTTCAGCGAGCTGGAGCTGTGTGGGACAAAGCAACTGACTCCATTTCCTTATTGTAAATAAGGCCACCTCAGCAGATTAGTTGTAAGAGCCAGAGATGATGCCACGAAGAGCCAGAAAGATGGGGATTCCTACTGTCCATGGAACAGAAGTTGTAGGACAGTGGACATCTTAATGTGCGTGACATGATTGGGAGAATCTCACCCAGCTGGAACAGTAGCTCAGTGGGCAGGGTGCTTCCCAACTGTGAACAAGGGCATGAGTTGGGTTTGGTGGTGCACACCTTTAGTCCCAGGACTTGAAGTGGAGGCAGAAGAATCAGTTTGGGGGCATCCTTTATTACAGAGTGAGCTTGAGGCCAGGTTGGCCTGTCTCTCTCTCTCTCTCTCACACACACACACACACACACACACACACACACACACACACAAAGAAGGCTGGGGGATTGCTCAGAGGGTAGAGTCCCTTCTGCACAAGCATGAGAACCTGAGTTCAGATTGCCAGCATCCAAGTCAAAGCTGGGTGTGGCAGCGTGCTTGGGTCACCCAGTTCTGGGAGGTAGAGACAGGCGAATCCCTGGAGCTCACTGGCAGGCCAGTTTAGCCTGATTGGTAAGCTCCAGGTTTAATGAGAGAGCCTGTCTACAAAATAAGGTGGAACGCGATCGGAGAAGATGGTAAGTATCAACTTCTGGCTTCTGCACACTTGCATATGGACACATGCACCTGCATGTATGTATACATGCACACACACAGGCATACATGCATACATGTGTGCATGCACACACATGCATGTGCATGCGTGTGCACACACACATTTCTCTCTCTCTCTCTCCTCTATGGAAGGAATACTTTGCTCTGATCTCTGCTGCCAATGGGCCCCCAACCCTGGGTTAGATCCAGCTGCCTGGAGTTGCTGTTTGTATCTGAGGGCACCAACCCCCTCCACACCCCACAATAAACCAAAAAAACAAACAGAACAGCATGCCACGCAGTGTCTGGGTCAGACACATCAGAACCCAGGCTCAATCACGCAGCTGTGAGTTTGTTTGTTTAGAGAACCTTCATGTGTTCCTTTTTGCACAGCACTTATTCATTTGTGAACTTGCTTCCCACGTTCACTGTTTGGAAGAAGGCAAAGAGGGTGGAAAGTCCCTGCCCCCAGAGTAGCTGCTGGTAGAATCAAGATGGAATAGAGATGCTTCAAATGGGAGGGGCCTGTTGTAGCTGCTAAGTGCACATAGTGCTTTTAGGTGGGGTGTGGAACTGCTCACTTGGGAAGTGGAGGCAGGAGGAGCTGGAAATCACTAACAACCTCGCTTCAGTACAGAAAGTTCCAGGCTAACCTGACCTATATGAGACCACTTTTCAAGATGAAAACAAAAAAAGAGCCTGTTGTTTTTTCGGAGCTGAATATGGTGGATCACACATCAGAATGAGGAACAAAGACAGAGAGAATTGGACCTACAGCTTGAAGGGTGAGCAGGAGGTCAAAGGTTGGGACCTCAGTTACTCCTGAGATCTCACTCACTCAGTGTGCCTAGCAGTTCCCCAGTGGTTGGTACCACTGATCTGGGGGCATCACTCTGAGAAGCCCCAGTCTAAGCAAAGGACTGTAGGAGAGAGTTTAACACAGTTCATTTCCTTCCTTCTTTAGTAAATAGCTATTAAGCACCTACTATGTGTCAAGCGCCATGCTAGGGACCAGAGAGACAAGAGAGATGCTGACACTGACATTCTTATGACCACGTGTCCCTGTCACGCGACCAGAAGCTGTGATCAGTTCTGTGAAAGAAAAGGAACATGGTGACAGGGAGATATCACCTGGGCAGTGGACCCCTTTTGTCATGGCTAGGATGGACCTGGTTTGTGGATGGAGCCTGCATGGATGAGAAGGGATCATCCTGATGCAATGGGAAGATGGTACCAAGTGAAGAGGTGGGAGTATGCCGAGCCCCTGGGGCATGGTGAGCTTGGCTCCTGTGAGAAGCAAGAGAGTTTTCGCATGGAGTTGGAATAAGGGCTTGTGAGGTTTGTAGTGGAGGCCGAGGTCAGAGCCTCTCAGGCTGGAAGGTGGGGTAGTGTCTTTAGGTGGTGGCCTAGCATGAATCCTACTGCTGAATGTTTGGAGAGTGGAGTCTGAGGCTACATGGAGGAAAGGGCTTGGGTGATCCTGGGCCTCCATCTAGGATCAGATCAAGGTCTACGTGAGATATAATCTTATAGTAGGTGGTGTTTGATTTGTCTTATTCACTCTAGTTTATTTTGTCATTCTTAATACCTCTACCTCCCTTCCAACCCTTATTCCTTCCAATCCTTCCAATCCCCCAACACCAGGTAGGAGAGAAAGAAGGTTAGAGGAGAAAGGGATGTAGGTCTCTTTAACTACTTCCTTCTGATTAGGTTCTCTGGGTTCTTTTGAGGGCAATATTGATCTTAGTTGTCAGGATATCCAGCAGTCCAGCAAACACAGCAGCAGGATGAACCAGCAGCAGTATGGGGGAACACCACCAGGGAAGAGCAGCAACCTCTTCCTCCTTTAGGATACTCCCTGTCCTTTTCTGGGCTCTGGCATTTATACCCCTCTTCAGAGTTCTCAGAATTAAACTCTCTGCAGCTGGTTAAACCATACCCCTGCTAGAGCACAAGAGACAGTTATAGTTAACAGCTGTGGACAAACTGAAGCAGGCCCATATCCCACACCTGGGATCAAAACAAAAACAAAAAACCATTCTCGTATTATAACTGGGTTTTTTAAGGAGCAAAAACTCTTACAACAGAATCTCTAGTTGGTTGGAAAGTGCCACCTCGCTTCTTGAAAGTTACCTTCTCTTGGCAAACCCTCAACCTTCTGTAGCTATTCCCTGCCCATCCTTCATGTGTCCCCATCTTAGTCACTTTTCTCTTGCTATGACAAGATACCATGACCAAAGCAACCTGTAAAAGAAAGCATTTAATTTGGGGTTCATGGTTTCAGAGAGTAAGCATTCATAACCATCATAGTGGGCAATGTGGCGGCAGGCAGGCATGGCACTGGAGCAGTACCTGGTAGCTTACATCTCAATCCACAATTGGAGGCAGAAAGGGATACTGGGAGTGGTTTGAGACTTTGAAACCTCAAGGCTGCTGCCCTGCCTCTGTGACACACCTTCTCCAACAAGGCCACACCTCCTAATCCTTCCCAACTGGTTCCACCAACTATTCAAACAACTGATCTTATGTGGGACATTCTTATTCAAAGCACTACGGTACCCAGAAGGTTGGAAGAAGCAGGTACAGTTTAGATGATGGGGGTGACCACCATGGAGAAAGGGTTGTGTCCATACTATCCAACATGGCAGCCATTGCTGCATGCAGCTCACTGCAGCTAAATTAATTCATATTAAGCACAAGCTTAAACTCAGCGTCTTGGCCATACACACTATCCCTATTTCAAGTATTCCATAGCCATGCATGGCTACCCTGTTGGACATTGCAGACATAAAACATAGCCATCATTCTAGAAAGTTCTATTAGACCTTGCTGACTTAGGTGATTGGCTGTGTCAAGTCCTATAAACTGGCTTGAGACAGAGTCCGATGGGATCTTGGTATCCTGAGAACCTCATAGATTTGACTCTTCTTGTCCCAGAGCCTCACATGGCC
Organism: Lophiomys imhausi; assembly: GCA_907164525.1. Classification (NCBI taxonomy): domain Eukaryota; kingdom Metazoa; phylum Chordata; class Mammalia; order Rodentia; family Muridae; genus Lophiomys; species Lophiomys imhausi. Next base: position 900,883 of record CAJQZJ010004765.1, read on the forward strand.
TGTGGTGACTTTGTGGGAGGCTCAAGCTCTGGTCCAGCCCTTTACCCCTGTGTTTGCTGCTGACCTTGTCCCTGTGGCTAAAATTCCAAGCACAGAGCTCCAGGATGGGTCTGTTGTCCAACGATGCAGAGACTCAAATAGAAACGCCCAGACCCTAGGGGATGTTTCTGCTTTCTCCAGTCACACTACAGATAACTTGGGAAGTTTAGAACTTGATGTTACATTTTTAAAAATCTCTCACTTAATAAAGAAAGCCCCATCTCTGAGAGGCTGAGAACCCCACAGCTCTTCCTCCTGGAGCCTAGAGCTGGGTGCAGGGTTCTTCATTCCTACTTTAGTCTTTCTTCACCTGGGTAGGCAGAAGTCATGATTGGGGCAGGCAAAAAGGGACAACAGAGGTGGTGGGGCAGAGGAGGCACTTGCTGCAAAGCTCAAGGATCTGAGTCGGATCCTCAGATCCCACATTGTGGAAGGACAAACTGACTCCCATGAGTTATCCTCTTGACTTCTGCAGGGCTCTGCTGCATGCATCCCCTCCTTCAATAAATGAAATTAAATAATAAAAGCAGCAAGTTCACGGCGATGTTCCTGTCATCTGGGCCACTGTCGGTTTAATAAAAACATTCCCAACTGTATTTTTGTATCTGAAATATTTAGCTTGTTTGTGTGTGAAATTTACACAGTGGAAGTTGGAATTCCAACCTGGACCTTAATGAATTAAACTCCTTCAAACAGTTTAAACAATATTTATAAGTTTGATATATGGAGATTTTAAGCACCCTAACTGTTGATAAGCAAACCTTCTCAACTGTGTACATAACCCACAGCAGCTTTAGGAAGTAACTTTGAAGGGGGCCTATTAGATGGCTTAGCACAAAAAGGGGATTGCTGCCAAACGTGAGTTTGATTCCCGGGACCCCCATGGTGAAGGAGAGAGCTGACTCTCACAAGTAGTCCTCTGATCCACCCACATCTGTGCACCTGAACTTGTGCCCTGAAAAACCAATCAATCCCATCTATAAGCTGGGCATGTGACTCAGTGGTTCAGCACTAGGCTGACATGCACAAGACCTGGGTTCATTTCTGAGCCCTAGAAAAATCAGAATACAAAGCCTCCATAGATATGCTGAAGTTTTTTTTTTTTTTTTTTTTTTTTTTTTTTTTTTTTTTGGTGAGATTTACCTAAATTGCATTCAGTTTTCACTGAAATCAGGTATCTAAATCAGCTGTTCAACTCCACATTTCAGGTCAGAGTTGGTGAGGTTGTGCTAACCTTGCCTGCCACATTCTGTCTGGCTGGAGGAATCTGAAATAATCACCTCACATACACAGACTATTTAATTCAGACATTACTCTGATAGGTTTAATTATCTTTAATGTGTATAATTTGTCCTGGGTCTTGACTGAGTCTAAAGATATCATTTTAATGAGGATCTTGGTTTCATCTCACCCAATTAAAGTTAAAGCCCGATGAAAATTTTAGGTTACCTGAGAGTATTGAGTTCTCTGATTGTCTCAGTGAACGGTGATCAGAAATTTCAGCAAGGATGCGATCTGGAATTTTTTTAAAAGTTGTGTTTATTTTTTTTTAAATGTGTGTGTGTGTGTGCCCATGTGAACTTTTGTGTGCCACAAGCATGCAGGTGTTCATGGAGGCCAGACGAGGGCACCAGATAGCCCTGAAACTGGAGTAAACTACCCAGTGTGGGTGCTGGGACCCCAACTCAGATCTTCTGCAAGAGCAGTAAGGTTAACTGTTGAGCCATTTCTCCATCCCTGGATGGTTTTTGTTTGTTTGTTTTTTGGTCAAGGGTGCTAATATAGAGGTTTATTCACCATATTGATTATTTATGCAGCTTAATCAGTTTTAATGTTGCTGCCATGGTCATGAACAGTGTCAAGTTGTGAATGTCTTGGGCAGTGTGTGGTACTAAATGGAGCGTGTGTCTTGGTTCCACTGTGAAGTTGCTTAGCTATAGCCTTGATGGCTTTCAATACTAAAGTTTATTCTGGGTCATTCTGGCCTTTATCTGGTATTTTTGAGATAGGATCCCGCTGTGTAGCCCAGGCTGACCTTAAACTCATGGTCCTCCTGCCTCAATCTCTTCCGTATTAAGATTACATCTACGTAAATAGATTACATCTTCGACACACCTGTCTGTGCCTTCCCCCAGTGGTTCAGACAATGGGTGGCAAGGCTGCAGATTTCTCAGGGCACACTTTCCTCGGATGTTTTCAACTGTTGCTTGACTCTGGCTCCCAGACCTGTAATCTATCCAGGGTCACAGGCCTGGGGGTCAGACCTCCAGCCCCGCCCTCAGCCCCTGTCCTTCAGCATGACACCCGCCCACTCACCCTTCGCGTTTTCTACTGCCTTTGACCTTTCTTGCTTGCGTGGTTCAGAACGGAGATGCGAAGGGTGGGGGCCTCCGCTTGTCAATGTGCAATTCCCATACAACAGGATCCCTGGGGAACGGGTTAAGGGGGGGGAGCTACAGTGTGTATGCCTGCAGGATGGAGTGGGCGCGGTCGTTTAGACTGATCAAATTGAAATTGCATTCAACGTAGGTGTGACCTAAGCTGGTGCGGGTTTTTAGAAGCTGAGTGTATTAGAAAATCGGGTCCACTGAAGCCAGTTCTGGGCAAGAGAGGGCGCTGGTGCATATTTTGGATACCTCCCTGTTCCAGAAGAGTTGGAAAGGGTTGCAAGGGAGACACAGATTAAATTTGTGTTTCATCCTCCTCAACCCTGTGCCTGGACCTTCTGGGACTACTGACTGCGCACTGTGTCCTCACTCTCCCTACTGGGGTGACTGTGAGGAGTCAAGTAGAGCCAGGCTCTCCTAGGACAGTGAAGTCAACCAAACTCAGCATGGCTGAGCTTCTCGACTCTTCGAACCGTCTGGGGAACTCGTTTAGATGGAAAGAGAAGCCCCC
>CAJQZJ010004765.1:913998-933296 GCA_907164525.1 Lophiomys imhausi
ACATGCACACACACTCGCACATGTGCACACACATCCACACACAAACTTTCATGTACACATGCACACACACACCACACATGTACACACACATACACATATGCACACACACTTCTAAATCATAGTACTAAAATGCACAGTTGGGTCCTGCAGCTAGGAGGTGGCTTTAGATTGTGTGTGTTCTACTTATCACCAACTGTCAACTCCATACAGACTAAAATCACCTGAAAAAAAAAAAGAGTCATAATTGAATAATTGTCTTTATTGGGATAACCTGTGGTCACATCTTCCAGCGATGTCTTGATTATTAAGTGGTGCAGGGGGCCCAGGCCACTGTGGGTAGTGCCATCCCTAGGCAGACAGCCCTGGGCTTTCTTTTCTTTTCTTTTTTATTATTTCTTCAAGTTACATCTCAATCACAATCCCCTCCCTACTCCCCCTCCAGTCCCACCCTCCCACCCTCTTCCTCCTCAATCCCCCATCCTCTTCCCCTTTTTTTAAGTTTAAGGTATATCTTTTTCCTCCCAACAGCTCCTCCTTTCAGTTCAACAAATGGCTCTTTCTCTTATAACAATAAATACAATACAAAACAACAGAAATAAATAGGCCACAATTATGACAGTTATATGGCTTAGCATACGTTCCCAATGTCCAGTCCATATGTATTTGGCACCTGACTTTAACATTCTACTATCTAACTATCCCCATGAGTTTAAAGTTCTATATCTAACTCAGGTTTCATACAAACTTTCATCGCAATTTTAAAAACATCTTCTTAGATCCAGAACACCCTCTTGATTCCTAAACAACTCAAAATTTAACTATGAGACTCTAGCTATCTATTCTTCAACCACCTCAGAGACCTGAGAGTGATAAATATATCTGATTATAGCCCTGGGCTTTCTAAGGAAGGTAGCAAGCCAGAGAAGAGGCAGCGTGCAGTGTTCCTCCATGTTCCTGTCCTGATTTTCCTCAGTGATGAACTGTGATCTGGAAGTCCAAGCCACATAAATGCACCCTCCCAAGTTGCTATTGGTCAGAGTGTTTTGTTAGAGCATCTGGGATCAAGCTAGAATGGCATTGTTCTCTGAATGTTCACCCTGCACCCCTAATCCTGGCTGAAGGAGTTTTACCTGCTCTGAGATCCTGTTTCTCTCTAGGTGACTTGGTTTCCTGTCCCTGTTCTGATTTCACAGTCACTATCTGGGTTTGGCTTTTGCCCCATTGCTCTTTTTTTTTGGGGGGGGCGGGGGAGGGGGTTTGGAAGATGGAATTTATGAACTCTGTCGTCCACCAATCTGTATGTTATTGTAATATATAGTTGTGGCCACAAGAGGGCAGATGGAACCCACACAATTGCCAATGAATCACCACCCATGGATTTACAAGCTTTAATTAAATAATAATAATAATATACTATGTATGTGTATGAAGTCCTTGGTTCCCATAGATACTATGAATGAATGCTCTTATATGCATATATAGAAACATTGGGAGGCGAGTAAATCTCAGAGCTTGAGGAACTCGATGGCAATGTTGTTGTAGACTTGTTTAGGACATTGTTTAGGGAAGGGACTGTTTGCAGGGTCGGGAAAGGACAACCTGTCCAACACATTGCATTCTGGGAATCCAGCTTCTGTCCCCAGCTCCTTTGCTCAGAGAGGTTCTTTTCATTGTTCTAGACTATTCCTCAGCCTAACCACATAACCTCACGGTGCTCAGTTATATTCAGGACTCATTTCCAGCCTCAAGCCACCCATGAACCTTCTGCTGCCTTCTTCCTAGGCTCTTAGAGGTCCCATATGATTCCCAGATCCTGAGAGTGCATCAGAAGGGAAGCTGAAAGTGGAGGCCAGCCAGTGAGACTCAGATTTGTCTGTCTAGTTGGCTTGTTCTGAGTCTACCCTGGCCAAATTCAGCAGAGCTATCTACTCACAGAAGTATGAAAGAGGGCCTGTCTCTCTCTACCAGCTTTAGAAGCCGGACTTCGTGTGTGGACTCTTGCTCAAGTACTGAGTGTGCACCAACACTCAGCACCTCCTTTTATAAGTGAGGAGAACAAGGCCTTGAGAGGTTAAGTGATTTGTCTAAGAGTCAAAAGGGAGACTCAACCCCAAATTCAGCCAAGTGTTTGCATAGTGGGGTGTCTTCACTGAATGCCAGCAGAGGGCAGTGTGGAGGCTCCATGTTGCTTCCCTCTGTAGTTCTTCTGAGCGCCACAAGGGGGTGATATAGAGATGCCACACCGGTCCCTCTGGCAGGGCACTTGGGTTCCAGGTCCAGCTGACTGCCTTTGTCCCCTCCTCTAGGAGATCTCCCCTGACCAGCTGAGCTTGGAGGACCTTCTAGAGATGACCGACGAGCAGGTGTGCGAGACGGTGGAGAAGTACGGAGCCAACCGGGAAGAGTGTGCCCGGCTCAATGCCTCGCTGTCTTGTCTCAGGAATGTGCACACATCAGGTGAGCAGCCCGGGAGGCCAGGATTGTCTCCAGCTGGTTGGCCACTGTCCTTCAAGCTTTCTTCCTGTGCAGCTTGCCAGCACAAGAGAGAGAGGGCCTTGGATATCAAAGCCAGCTCAGGGGCAGAGATTGCCGTGAGAGCTGGAAGTAGGTAGGGTTTGAGCCCCTTTCACCCTGCAAAGGACAACTCGTCATGGGTCTTGGATAAGATTAGGGTTGAGATGTGGGACTCTTGGATGTACAAGGGATGCCAGACACTGGGAAGTGGCTTTGTGTTCTGAATAGCAGTTCTGATTATTTCTATGCGCAAACACTATGCATTCTTTGAAACAAAAACCAAGTTTTAACTGCCCCAGGCTCTGTCCCCTAGGGACCCGATGTTTTTTTTTTTGTTTTTGTTTTTTTTACAATCCTTTCTGGCACCATCCTTTCATGGCAACCAGTATGTATTGCTGCTGCCGCCTCTTTCTCCTGGATTTTTCCAATTAATCGCTCAAAACTGTGATGCAGAGCTGTAGCCATAGCTGGGTTAGTTGGTAGAGTGTTTGCCCAGTGTTCATAAGGTTCCGGGCTTGATCTCCAGCACCTCATAAATGGGGTGTGGTGGTCATGTCTATAACCCTGGCACTTGGGAGGTAGAAGCAAGGGGACTGGGAGTTCAAAATCACCCTTGGCTACACAGAGAGTTTGAAGCCGGCGTGGGATACAGGAGACCCTGTCTCAAAACAAAAAGGAAGAAAACCCACGGAATTAGCCCATCATTGCCTTTGCTCTCCGCTCCTGGACTCCCTGCAAACCGTTACAAATACTAGCACTGTTGTTTCACACCATAAGGTGGCGCCATAGCCCACAGGTCTGGCACAATCTGTCCGCTGTTAATTCTTGCTTTGGCTAGTCAATATGTAACCTACAATTACGATTTACCAAGTGACTGTTAATATGCCAGGAGGGTGGAGGACCCGACAGTGAATCAGACGGAACAGCTCTCCAGTTTGCATGCTTGACGACCTTAGCTCCGTTCTAAGAACCCACGGTAAGAACAAGCCACCTGTGGTAGTGTAGGTTTGCCATCTCAGGGTCAGAAGGCATGCTGGGTAGCCAGCTGGGCCCATTCAGCCAGCTCCAGTTAAGGGGGAGACCCAGTATCAAAAAAACAAAACAAAAACAAAACACAAAACAAAAACCCAAACAAACAAACTAAAAATCAAGGTGGGTAACACCAAAGGGAGAGGTTGACCTCTGGTCTCCACATGAACATGCAAACACATGGACGTGTACCTCCCTCCAAATCACAGCAAGTCACAACGTGACCCTAGGAATACCTTCTTGTCCCGCAAACGTGCTTCCTTCTCATTTGTGGCTGTGGTCTAGCCTCGTTCCTCTATCCAGTCCCCTGCTCTGGAAGCTTCTCTCGTCTTCCTCCAGTCCTAAGCACTCCTGTCTCTGGGCGCATCTGTGGGGTGGGCTCACAGCAGTGACATGGGGGTGGTGGTGGTGAGAAAGTCACACTGATGGATGCTGCTTTCTGGAAAGTTCCCTCTGGATTGGTGCTTTCTTAGCTCTCTGAGGGTCAGGTGACCAGCCATCTTCTGCATGTTTTTCATCCAGGCATGTAGTAACAGATCTGATTTACACTACACCCTTGCCCCCCCCCCCCACGCACACGTGCACACGTGTAGAACACATTCTGGTATATGACTGACCCCTGTTTCCTGACACAGGATCCAGTCTGGCAGGCGTGGTGGGGTGGGGGGAGGCAGATATTTTAGATTCATTCCGGTTGTATTCTGTAGTGTCCCCATTTGTCTATGTGAGGTGCTGGCAACTGGACCCAGAGCCTTGACCCTGCTGGGCAAGTGCTCTACTCTGGTGTCACATCCTAATTGTATTCTGGGCCCTGTACCAGAGTCTGGTCATGACCTGCCACTCACACGTCACTTAGGGTAACTGTGAGCTGTGGTCTGAAAAGATAACACTCTGTGGGTTGGAGGGATAGCTGAGCGGTCAAGGGTAGTTACTGCTCTTGCAGAGGATCCTGGTTTGATTGCCAGCACCCACATGGTGGCTCATGACTGCCTATAACTTCAGCTCCAGGGGATCTGATGTCCTCTTCTGGGTTCTACAGGTTCCTTTACATACATATTCTCTCTCTCTCTCTCTCTCACTCACTCACTCACACAGTCACACACACACAGAGACAGACACCACATTTTACATCTTTAATCCAAGCACTTGGACTGAGGATGAGGCAGGTGGATCTCTGAGTTTGAGGGGGCAGCCTAGTCTACATAGCAAGTTCAGGACAGCCAGGGGTAACTGTCTTTAAAAAAAAAAAACTAAACTAAACTAAACCAATAGAGAGACCCTGTCTTAAAAAAAATCTAAACCAACCAAAAAGCAAAGCTCCCCCCCCCCAAAAAAAAAACCACTACTGTTGTAGTCCATGCTGCTGACTCCACCCCAGGTACTTCTGAAGTTCCCATGGCAACAGTGTGCTGGTTCTTGCTGCTTCTGATGGCCGCTGAGTCTGGACTTAGGTTCTGGACAGCAGTAGCCATGACTTGCTGTTGTACTCAGCTCTCGTGCCACATGGGGCCAAGGCTGGTGCCACTCACTCCTCTTGGGGAATGAGGACCACTGGCTCTGGGTTGCTTGCCACCAGCCCTCCCTTCCATGGTACCTGCAGATGGCTGTGCCGCTATATCGTATTTCTTTGCCCTCCACCACATGACTGTGCACCCTCTGCCCATTATCTGCTTCCAGGGTGAAAGCTAATATCTGGTATACAGTAAGAGTCTAATAAATACTTGAATATCCTCTTCTCCTTGCCTGGACCGTGAAAACCCAGCAGGGGCTTGAAGCGTAGATCTCTCCAGGCACTGAAGACACCGAAGGAGTTGGCCCCTGCTTGGACTTGTGTTCCCACTTTCCTCTCAAGCCCTGAAATGTATATTTTAGAGTTAGTCATTTCTGTGTAGGTGTTTGTGAGTGTATGGCATCTGCACGTCTGTGTGTGTGGATGTGTAACACAGAGCTCGGGAGAGGGAGCTGAGCGCATGTCTCCATCACACTCCACCTGTTCCTTTGAGGCAGGGTCTCTCTGAGGCTGGGACTCACTTGTCTGGAGCCGGCCATCTTGTCTCTGCCCTCCTCAGGGATGGGATTCCAAGCATGTGCGGGACATCTGGTTTGTTACATGTGAGCTTGGACGTGGACTGCAGCCCTCCTGACTACACAACGTCTCTGCCGCCCCTAAAAACTTCTGCCTCACCACAGAAGTGTGAGTCTCCTATCTCAGGCTTGCCCCTCTGTCCAGACTCTTCCCTCCCAGCAACAGCAAGGCCCCAGATGCAGCAATCTGGACCCTCTGCTGCTGGATCAGCCGAAGCCTGAAGTCAAACAACAATCAGTCACTCACCCATTCGACATACAAGGGCTCTTCAGGCCAGGGCAGCGTAACCCGGTTGATCCAGGGTAGCCTGAAGTCAGATAGTACTGGCTGCTGCTGTTCAAGCTGTGAAGATATGGAGATGTGTGTGCTGAGGTGTTTGGAAGGGAGAGTGGCTCTGTTGTGTTCTGTGTGGGGAGAGGACCGAGCAGGGGCAGTTACCACAGCGGGAGCATGAGCAGTTCATGGTATGCAGGATGGGGCTGGGGATGGTAGGCCAGAACAGGCAGGAGCAGAGCAGGCCATGGGTATGGCAGGACCTTTGGAATGGGGGTAGTGGTGGCTGTCACAGGAACAGGGGACCAGGTGTGCTATCAGCTACCTCGATGCTTCCTTCCCTTCTAACTTCTTGTTCTTGTTCCTTCATTGTTTTTTTTTTTTTTTTTTTTTTTTTTAGTAACAGGGTCTCATTTAGGTCAGGCTGTTCTCAAACTTGTCCCCACCTCCTGAATGCTGAGGTTGCAGACATGTGTCCATACCTGGCTTAGTGGCCTGCTTGCATTCTCTTGAATGTCCGGCTGTCTGTGTGTATGCCAGGAGCTGTGCTGCCGGCTTCTCTTAATTGTTTGCTGGGAACTCGGAGCCTCAGGTCTGACAAACTTGGCTTTGGATTCTGGCTGTGGCTTGGGGTGTCACGGCTGTGATGCTGAGCTGAGTGTCCCGAGTGCTGCAGGAGAGATGATGGGCATTTCCACGCTGTGGTTGTGAGGATGGTGATGAGACTATGCAGGCAGTGCCCAGAGCCTGCCCAGAGCGAGGCACGGGTGCTCTAGTGAGCCCTTATGGTCAGCATAGCTTTACCACCACCATCACGAAATCACACACACCCTGTCCTGACATCACCACCATCACCATCACCAAACCATCGCCATATCACCTTGTCATGTCTGATCCTAACCTACGACCACCATTATCACCATCATCATCATCATCATCACCCTCTGCCCCTAGCTTACTTTTCTCCACTTCATCCCACACTTGTTTCTTTTTTCCTCAGGGGGCTTCAGCTCATCCGTTCCCTCCGGTATAACAACGTACCTTGTGCTGATGGTCTATAATGAACGGGAATGTGTCACACGCACTTCTAGAGACTGGGACAGTCACAGTTGGTACATTGCTGCATGGAGGGGGTCCAGCTCCTCGTAGGTGGCACTTTGAGTGTGCCACCTGACAGAAGGGCCAGGCAGACAGACTCCTGGGCCTCCTTTCCCAAGGCACACAGGGCTTGCTCACTGCCTCGCCTTTTTCTTCCTCCCAATATAATCTAAGCCAGAGGTTCTCAACCTCTCTAATGCTGTGACCCTTTAATACAGTTCCTCTTGCTGTGGAGGCCCCAATCATAAAATTACTTTCGTTGCTACTTCATAACTGTAATTTTGCTGCTGTTAAGGATAACAGTGTGAATATCTGTATTTTTCTGATGGTCGTAGTTGACCCCTGTGAAAGGGTCATTCAACCCCCCCCCAATGGGGTTACGACCCACAGGTTGAGAACAGCTCGTTTAAGTGTTCACTCTGCACCTGCTGGGCCTCCAGGGCTGGTGGCCGTTCTCAGGGACTCAGGCTTGAGCTGAGACTTAAAATGAATGCGTTTTCTGGCAGTTACGGGACAAGCGGGTTGCTGTGGTGAGAGGCAAGGTGGGGAACCCCAGGCATGCTGAAGACTGGTTGTGTGTTCTGGGGGTACTGAGTGGTTGGTGCTTGTCAGACAGAGGCCACTTCGAAGGGCTCACTCTGAATGCGTACCACATGACCTCAGACAGCTGTAGTATAGGACAGTGACTCAGAGCCAGGGGAGATACTGGACATCCTTCATGAGGCCGAGGGAGCATGCAAGGTGAGGGTCAGAGCAGGACACTGCTCTCCAGGTCTTTCTTTGCTGGCCTGTTTGGTCCCCCAGCCCCTCATGAGTATCCGGGTAGGGGGTGGGGGAGAGCTGGCAGCCAGGAACAGGAAGCAGAGAGGCCCTGAAATAGACTGGCTTCATATACTCTGTGGCTTCTTACCAGTTGGGCTTTGAATGGAGCCCCCAGAACCCGCCTGCAGCGCCACTGGCTCCCTTTGACTAGAACAAAGCCGGAGAGTGGTCCTTGATTGCTCTATTGTGCTTCTGACTTGGAGAAGGCTGGAGGAAGAGAAGCTCCCCTTCCAAGAGAGGCCCACAGGGGACCAGCGTGTGCCAGTGTGATGCCTCTTCCCATGGCCTGCTCTCAGGGGGTCCCTCCCATGCATGTAGCTCCCCTCAGGATACATGCACACGGTGACAGAAGCCTGTCCCAGATTCACTTATGTTCCTGCGGCTCATCCACGTGCCGTGTGACTACCTGTTACATCAGTGCTGGCTGGGACCAGCCTCACAGTGATACCGCCCCTGGGGACCCGCATTTCTAAGCTGTCGGGAAATGCAGCCCTTAGGCTCCTCCACCAAGAGTAGTTTCAACTGGAGACACTTCATTTCTGTTGACCCAGTTGGCTCTGTGACTAGTGACTACTCTTTTGGCCCAGTATACTTCTAGAACTTTCTTTGCATCAAAAAGAGTTTGTGTGTGTGTGTGTGTGTGTGTGTGTGTGTATGTGGATGTATGTATGCATGCATGTGGAAGAAGAAGACAACTTCAAATGTCATGGGTCCCCTATGCCATCAGCAACAGGTTCTCTACCTAGACTGAGATTTATCATTTGGCTTGCCTGAGGTCATAGTGGGTCATGGGGACCTGGTGTTGGGAAAGGTGGGGAGGGTACACAGGGCCAGCACCTGAGGGTCACGCTTTCTATTGCCGCAAGGGCAGGTGGCCCTCCAGGCTGTGATGGGGACTTCTTCACCCTGGCCAACACCAATACCGACCTAGACTAGTACAGGGTTCTAGAAACTTGATTCCACAAGGATCCAGGTGGGAGAAGGTTGGTCTAGAGTTGGGAGGTTGACCCAGGGGCACTGTGTGAACAGTTATGTCACCGCTGTCAGGAAGCCTGGCTTTCAGAGCTGAATGGGAATTGTGGAAGAAGCTTCTGGAAGGGCAGGGTCTTCATTCTGTTCTACAAAACTCGGAATCAAAGGCAGAAGAAACTTGGTTTAGGCAAGTCAGGTCCACCCTCCTCCATTGCCAGGGGCACCTGTCATTCTCAGCTGCAGGATTGGGGTGTAAATGGGTTGGATAAGGTAAAATCTTTAGCATCCTCCACCCCAGCTGCAAATGGATGCTCAGCATGGTACAGGCCTAGTTATTTTTGCGGAATTTTTAAATTCGCCTCCTTGTCTCCTGCCTCCTCCCTCATCTGAGTGGGACCACAGGTCTCACCTGTGAAGCTTGGGCTCCCTGGGGGACAGAATGTTCTCTCCTAGGCTGTATCTGTATCTGGGGGGGGGGTCAGAGTCTAACTGGTGACCCACCCAGCCCAGGGCTTCCAACTCCTTGCAGGCCATGCATTGGCATTGGCCCCTTTCTCTTGCTCCACTTTTGCTTTGAAGACACGGTGATCAGAGATTTCCCTGGAGGTGCCTCGTGGGCACCAGGTGCCTCCACCTTCAGCTGGGGCAGCCACACAATTGACAGTGACCTGTGCCATGTGTTTGGAAGGTCAGAGGTCTTTGAGGGTCGCGAGCTAGCACCAAGCAGTGGCTCATGTCTTAGAAAAAGCTGGTGTTCCAGGCTCCTAACCCTATTATCTAATGTCTTCAATAGCCAATTACAAGGTCTCCCCACTTCCTCCTTGAGCTGAGTCTGCCCCAGGACCTTTGTACAGACAGGTCATTCTCTCTGTCTGGAATATGCTGCTCTGGCCATCCCCTGATTGGTTCCTTATCATTTTGCTCTCAACTCAAAGCCTCCTTCTCAGGGAGCCCTGCCTCCATCTCAGGCAGTTTCTGTCTCGTTACCTGGTAGTGGTTTTGTTTGAGATGGGTCAGGTCCCAGGCTGGCCCATTAATCACAGTACTAGCTCCCAGAGTCCTCTCCACAGCCACATGGAGCCCAGGAGAAGTTTCATTTCCTTGTTTCATCCTCTGCCTGGGGCCACACAGCAGCTGGGTGCCAAAAGCGATGTTTGAATTCAGATTTGCCTAACTTCTGAGTCAAGGTTCTTAGATAATAGAGCAATGGGAACAACCTTCCCTTAACTCTGGCTGATCCTTGTGTCCTCATTTGCCCAGAGTGAGAACTAGCTCTCCAGGGGTTCAGGAACAGAATAGTCCAAGACATAAAATGAAACAGCTATAAGTCTCTGTTCCAAATGACAATGCCTGCCAGCAAGGCCACCAATCCCCAGTGCCATCTGTAAGTGGGATGCCAGACTCAGCTTCCAAGTCGCACAGAAAGAAAAACCTCTCTGTAGGTGGGCAGATTAGCATTTCCCTTGGCTGGCCCCTGTCCCCTGGGTTTGGTCTGAGAGAGGGTAGGTGCCTGCCTAGAGGACATAGTGCTGAACTGGGGGCGTGACTCAGTGGTGGAGCGCTTGCCGGGCAGCATAGGACCCTGGGTTCTGTCCCCAGCTCTGCAAAGATAGTAACTTGACAATAAATCAACATTTGCTAGACATTGCTGCCACCTAGGGGTGGCTGTAGCTGGTTCCAGCTCTTCACAGCTGAAGTCCTGCCATAGGTGGCCTTGAACTAACTTCATTTCCTAGATGACCAATCAGCAGTCAGGTGCAGTCATACAAAGAGAAATGCCCAGGCTATTTGGGGAAGAAAAGATTAAAGCAATTCCAACAGTGTATGGGGTCTAATTTGCATGCCACTAATATTGAAAGCATGACCACGAAGAAAAAGGTGAAAAGGAAGACCTGGTTGGTCCTTCTCGCTCACCTTTATTTTTTTCTCTCTTCCCTGGGCAACACCCAGGAGGCTGTGTGGCTTCGACAGAGATTTCAAGGGAAAGAATCTTCCTCTGTTTGTCTTGTGGACATGTGATACGTGGCTCCCTGCACAGCTTCCAATGGCTCCTTCCTGGAGTAAGCCACCTGGTATTCATACTCGTCCCTGGCCTGCGTTCTCTGAACCCAACTGTCCCGTGTTTTCACAAGTCCTGCCTCAGGATGTGTCAGCCTCCTGGATCACACCTGCTCCAGCCCTCAGAGCTGCCATGTTATATCTGTTTGGCATATAAATCTTACACGTCAGACAGTACATTTGGGCAGTAGGCCCATCCTGCAACAGTAGAAACCAAAACCAAACCAACCAACCAACCAAACAAACAAACAAAAAAAAAAACAGTAACGATGTTGAAAGTGTGTATGTGGTGTGCTGTTTCCAAGATGACTTTGAAAGCCATTTCACTGACTTTATATTCTCTTTTTATATAAAAGAACCAAGGAGCAGGGAGGTGGCACATGGCATTGGCTCACTCAGCAAGAACATTGCTTGTCTCAGGATGTGTATTCCGAACACAGCCCATCATTTCCTACAAACTCTTTAAGTAGGAGCAAAAGTATTGAATGAACTAATAAGCCGGTGAACTGACCTGATTCCATCATGGAGCCTCTCCTCTGGAAGGGCAGAGGGAGGGAGGGAGGTAGGAGGTGTTTGCATGTTTTTCCTGGGAGAGAAGTGAGGAGTAAAGCCTTTTCCGCCTGAGTGTTGGAGGCAGTAGAAATGACAAGCAAGGGAGAGCATTCTCTAAGCTGGCTCACGTCAGCCCGCTATTTGCTTTTTAAATAAAGTTTTATTAGCACATTGCCATACTGATTTGTTTGCATGTTGTCTAAGGCTAGAATTTTGTCTCAAGACAGGGCCACTATGTAGCCCAGGTTATCCTCTAACCCTCAATCCTCCTGCCTTAGCATTCTGAGTGCTGGGACCTCAGGCAGGCTCTCACAGGTTTGGCTACTATGTTTTAACACATAACACCAGAAGTGTATGGCATAGCAGAGAGTGTGCACTCCGTAAAGCCTGAAATAGTTACTATCTAGCACTATAGATGAAACATTTGTTAACCTTAAAAAAGACCAAGCATGCGAGAAAAAGTGTTAAAATACACAGGGCTCTAAATCAGGAGAAGTTTCGGGGTGATATGGAGAAGAACTTCCTTTAGGGGGAGAGCCTAGGGAGGTGTTGATGGAGAGAACATTGTGGGCTGTGGGAGACTGTTTAAGCACATGGTATAATGCTTGTGTGAGGCAGGGAACTTAAGATAGTTAAGCGCTCAAGGGAGGTGGAAGTGAGGAAATGCCCAGAGAGGTTTATAATTTGCCCTGGGTAACACAGCTAGTACCAAATAGAGGTTCCATGTAAATCTCATCCTATCTTAGTTAGGGTTTTTGTTGCTGTGATGAAACCCCATGACCAAAAGCAACTTGGGAGGAAAAGGTTTGTTTGGCTCACACGTCCACATCACTGTTCATCATCAAAGGAGGTCAGGACAAGGAACTCAAGCAGGGCAGAAGCCCAGAGGCAGGAGCTGATGCAGAGGCCATGGAGGGGTGCTGCTGCTTACTGGCTTGCTCCCCATGGCTGGCTCAGCCTGCTTTCTTATAGAACCAGGACCACCAGCCCAGGGATGACTCTGCCCACAATGAGCTGGGCCCTCCCCACAGCAGTCACTGATTAAGAAAATGCCCTATAGGCTTGCCACAGCCCCGATCTTATGGAGACATTTTCTCAATTGAGATTCTTTCTTAGATGAATCTAGCATGTATTAAGTTGACATAAACCAGCCAGCATACACCCCAAGCGTGTGCTTCCATGAAGTAGTTGCCTGTGACCCTCAAAACAGAGTTCTCTAGCATGTCAGAGTGCCAGGGATATAGGTGTCATGTGGACAGGACTTTCTGAATGTCGTCATTCCTACCTGGGAGTCCCTCATTCTCCCTGGGCAAATAAATGCTGCATCCCAAAGGGATTTTGGAATATGGGGCCACCTAACACCCCAAAGGAATTCTGAAGCTACCTCTTCCTCCCAGCCCCAAAGAGAAGCTGTTGGGCTAGGTTGGCATATGGTGGCGGATGGGGCGGCAGTGGCCTTTTATCCCCACACCAGCCCTATCCTTGGAACAGGGCTCAGTTTAGTGCCATCAGCCGATCCTCTTCTTTCTTTTGAGCTTGGTTTTGTCCTGCTCTGTCTGTCACTTTGTGGAGAAATCAGCTTTGCTTCGTACCAGGATTCCAGACCACCCTGGGAAGTGGCTGATAAGACTGTCCAGTCCTGCCTGCCAACTGGTACCTTCCGGGGACCTTGTGCCTACATCATCATGGTGAGCTGCAGAACTGAGTGGCAGGCCTGTATATTCGCTTTGTATATTTGATCCTAGCAGGGTTAAATAGTTTCTTGGCGGGAGACTTTCTTCACAGTGTCTATTTGCTAGGACATCCCATGGGGGTGCCCTTGTGATGGACCAGTACCATATGTGGCCACCAGGAGGCGCTAACAATCTTCCTTTGGCCTGAATCCGGATTCACTGGAAGAGAAATCTTCTGAAATTGGGAGAAACTGAGTCCTGGGGTAGAGGGAAGGTTGGATCCAGACACAACAGGAAACTAGTGTGGGTGTACTAATTCACAGCCCGAGCTTTCGTTAACACTGACACTCAGGAGTGGGCTGAGTTGTGCAATTTGGTCTCTTGTGGGCTGGCCTTTGTCTGTGGATGTCTGAGCACTTTCCTGGCTTCTGTCCACTATAGTCTGCTCTGAAGGGACCTTGCTGTCACTCAGTTCTTCTCAGCATCCTCTCACCCAGGGTCCCGTGTCTGTCTCCCTGCTCCACTCTCAAGGCCAATTAAGCTGTGAGAAAGAAACCCCCTCTTTGAGGGACCAGCTGATAGTGGCGGAATTGGAGCAGGCAGGCAGGAATCTGGAATCTGGGCAGCAGCTCGGTTCTCTAGCAGACATCCTGAGAAGCCGAGGGTGGGATCTGTGGCTAGCTGGGGTTGTGGAGAAGCCCTCCTGGAGCCTGTCAGCAGAGCTATTAGGGAGAGAAGGGACAAGCCTTGGCTTCAGTGCCGATCTGTATTTTAGTCTGTAACATGGGGCCTGGCATGCAGATTAAAACAAAACTCAAAATAATTGGTACAGGTGTATGCTTAGACACCACCACAGGCCCAGCTTGGCAGAGGTAGGGGGCCTGGCATTTTCTTTCACCTGCCCTGGTCAGCCCACGGCTCTGTTGGTGTGTGCGGGATGGGGAGTTGAATTCTGGGTCTAGGATGGATAGTTCTGGGCTTCTGCTGGCCTAGCCACTTCTAGAGCACATGGAAGAGGGCTCAGCCTTTGCAACAAGCGAGCATAATCCCTTGTAAAGCTCATAGTGTTGTCCTGAGTGGGACAAATGTGGTGGTTCAGGCTCCTCTTGGGGCTGCCCAACCACGTGAGCAGGGCCTTTGCTTGGGCCTTTGGGCTGTAAATCACGGACAGACCGGAAGAAAGCGGGCTGTCCTTGTCACCCCAGGGCTGCGTCTGCACAAACCACCTGCAGCAGGTTTCTGGAAGGCGGTTCTGTCCAGGGCTGAGCTGGGGGAGAGCAGGAAGCCCTTGAACTTACTGAAGCCATTTCCCTGTGGATGGAGAGGGCACACCCGAGTCCCCGCAGTGTTTTAGAGCAGAAGAAAGGGTCTGAGCCACTGTCTTCTTGTCACATGTCTGCACAGGTGGAAGAAGTCACCCATGGTCCATCATGGAGACTATTTATGTCTCCAAAGTGAATGTTTTTCCAGTCTAGAGGACTTGCAGGCTGGGGACTGTCAACTCACGACAGGGTCCTTCCTTAACACAAATTGTTCCAGGGGCTGCACATGGGGCATCAAACTCAGGACTTGGCATCAGGGTCACTGGCTGGGAGATCTGGAGAGGAAGATGTTCCTGGCATTTCTAGGTAGCCTGTGGAATGAGACATCACTCACAGTGTTCCTGATCTCGGGGACCTGGGTAACTACGAAGGGAGCTGGGTCGTGCACATTTATGGCTTCCACCCACGAGGTGCCAGCAGTGCCCGTCCCTTTGATTAGTCCTGTCAATCAAAAGTGCCTCCAAGTGCTTAGTGGTGAACTTCTGGCCCAGCAGGCTTGGGAGTCCTGGGTTCCACTCTCAGTATCAGGAAATGTATGACTGAATAAACAAACAAATGGAAAAATAAACACCCCCCAGCATTGTCAGTACTTTCTTGGTGAAGATCGCAGTGGTTGGGACCACGGACTGACTTCTCCTAAGTGCTGTGGGGTTACCACAGCTGCTGGGATGATGCCAGCGGTCAGGGAGATGGCAGCTGAAGTACTCAGAAGCCAGATGAAAGCTAGGAGATTCTGTAGGAGGCATAGAAAACTGTAATTGAGTTGGTGTGAAGGCTTGTGATGGCCACAGTCTGGCTTTCCTACGGGACTGTAGTCAAATTATCAGGAAGCAGATGAAAGCTGGGAATTTTGATGCACCCCTCCTACGCACATGCATGTACATGTGCACCAGCACACACACATGCACATACACACAGCTACACACAGATGCACACTTAGCCAAGTAGAGACCCACACAGAAATGTGTGTTCACATGCATGTGTGCACCCCACCCCACCCCACCCCCACACAGAGAGATAGAGACACTTAGACACAGACAAGCAGCATGCGCACACACACCATCTTCCTTTCTTTTCTGAGACCATGTTAAACCTTCTATAAGAATCAAAGGTAAACAGCCCCTGGTAGCCCAGGAAAGGAGCTACAGGTAGGGCTAGGGTGATGAGAACCTCTCTGTCCCAACTTGGGACAGGACAGCGTGTTGAGGTGGTGATCATCAGCATAGTGACCATGGACAATAACAAATGGATCATTTATCAATACCACCATATATAACTCCATAGACTGGGAAAGCCCTGGGGTTGAAGGAGCCCAGAAATTTTCAGGATCCCGAGGGGAGGGGATGCCCCGTTTGGGCTTCCTTACTGCTTCCTGCCTCCAGTTTCATTTGTTAGTGCACCAGGTGCCAAGTTACGAATCTGCTCAGTATTCTTTTTCTTGAAAATCATCACAGCTCAGAAATACCTTTTAATTCCTTCCTCAGACCATTTTGGGTTGCAAAAGCCTACAGACTTGAGAGATGGCTCAGTGGTTAAGAGCATTGGCTTCTTTAACAGGGAACCAGGGGCTCAGTTCCTAGTGTGCACATGGTGGCTCAGAACCTCCTGTGACTCCAGTTCCTGGGGATTTGGTGCCCTCTTCTGGCTTCATCAGGCAATGCATACAACATGGTGCACATACAACGTGCAGGCAAACGTGAGATGTAGAGTTTCTTCCTCTCTCTCTCTCTCTCTCTTTTGTTTTTATTTATTTATTTTTTGAGACAGGGTTTCTCTGTGTAACAAGCCCTGGCTTTCTTGGACTCACAACATGTAGACTTTTCATGGTGGGAGTTGGTGATGTCTCTGCTAGAAAAAGTGTGGTTAAGTTTTCATGTTATTTTGGGGAAAGAGAGTGGTGTAGTTCGTCAGAGTCACAGCTCCTCCCTCTGCCCTTTGACCTTTGTACCAAAGAGTTGTGGGTAGAAGAGGAAGTGAGGCACCTTGAAATCTTGGGAACAGGCCTTTTATGTAGTGTGTCTGGATGTGACAATTCCAAGTCTAGACATTATTATTTTTTTCCTTTTTAGCTAAGGCAGGGCCCAGAAACAGTTGGGACAGGAGAGCAGGATGTCCTTCTGAAGAGAAACTTGGGGTCCCCAGGTCTGAATGTATCCAGGACCAGTCAATGTGGAGTAAGGAATTTGAAATGTACTCGTCTTGGGTGACTCTCTGTACAGATATTTGTCTCTTCCTGATGAGAAGTGGCCTGCAGATTTGTGTCCAGAACAGGCTCAGCACGCTATGTGCGAAGGCTTTTCTGCCGGTGAGCCCCAGAGAAGCACCCTGGTCAGGCAGAGCTTGCCCTGCCTTTTGCACAAGAACAGTCAAACTCTGAGAGATGGATGGCTATGGTTGCACATGGAACAGTCAAACTCAGAGAGATGGATGGCTATGGTTGCACAAGAACAGTCAAACTCAGAGAGATGGATGGCTATGGTTGCACAAGAACAGTCAAACTCAGAGAGATGGATGGCTATGGTTGCACATGGAACAGTCATGAAGTCTGTGTTGTCAGGAGGAGCTCAGGCTGTGGCTGCCACAGTTGCCTTAGTCTCAGAGCGAAAAAGCATAGCCAAGGTCACCCACCTAGATTTAGTCCGATTTGTCTGAAATCTCTGGAGCTTCAAGAGCACAGACTGAATTCAGAGGGGGATGCAAACCCTGAGTGGGAGGACAGTGTGCTAGCCGGGTTCAGGAGACGCCAGCAGATCATTGGATGTCCTAGGAGGAGACAGGAGCAGGGCCATGTTGGCAAGGTGAGGAGGAAGGAGAAGAGGTGACCCATGAGGGTGTAGGAATAAGACTTTGGAGTCTGAAGGAGTGTTCTGCCCTCTGGGATGTTCTACAAG
The DNA here is from genome assembly GCA_907164525.1 of Lophiomys imhausi. Classification (NCBI taxonomy): domain Eukaryota; kingdom Metazoa; phylum Chordata; class Mammalia; order Rodentia; family Muridae; genus Lophiomys; species Lophiomys imhausi. The sequence continues at coordinate 931,289 of CAJQZJ010004765.1, forward strand.
GCCAGTCCTGCCTGCCTGTCTTGTTCTGCAATGCCAGGCGGTTGCTGGCCTGCCCTCCGTGGGTCTGTTGGAATTCTTGCCAGCGGGCTGCATTGGGCCAGTGGAGCTGGGCATCAGCTGGGCACACAAAAGGCAGTCAGAGGCTGGCAAGATGGCTCAGCAGGGCAAAGTGCTTGCTCACAAGCTTGATGACTTGAGACCCACATGGAGGAAGGAGAGGTCTGACCCTGCAGGTTATACTCTGATACTCTGATTGCTATACGTGTACACCTGTGAATGCACAAATGCCATTAGCACTCCTGTTGATACTCCTGTTGAGAGACATGACACAAACTTGATAGCAGGAAAAGAAACCCTCAGGCATCTTGGCTGGTGCGTTCTTGAAAACAGAGGTGGGTTCACTGGCTGTAGAAGTTCTGGTGACCAAGATGACCAGGACTTAGCATGTGGCTCCTGCACACATTCAGTTCGAACCAGCACCTATCATGTACCTACTGTGTTCCTGGGACTATGAAGGATACTTGCTCTGTGGCCTTTGGCCTTTGTGTTGGCTCTTCTTGGTCTGGAAATACTTTAGACAGAGAATCAAGAGGACAAAAGCCAAATCCACAGTTTTCTATTTACAGCAAGCTGTAATTTGGGGGTGCTCCCAGGACTGGCCAGCTGACTGTCTCACCCTAAGTCGGGATTTGGGAGAGAAGCCCTTGCTGGCCTCTTAAAGTCCTTTTTATAGTAGAGATGAGGTGTTCACAGGGATGAGAGAGCTGGCTGTGATACATTGTTAGAATAATACAATGAAAGGGAAGGATCTATACATCATGTGAATCAGGTCCCTAGTTTAGTGAAGGTTGAAAAACATGTTTTGCAGTTTACACCAGCTTTAAGAAAAAGGAACTTATTCTTTTTTTTTTTTTTGGTTTTTCGAGACAGGGTTTCTCTGTGTATCCTTGGCTGTCCTGGACTCACTTTGTAGACCAGGCTGGCCTCGAACTCACAGTGATCCACCTGCCTCTGCCTCCCAAGTGCTGGGATTAAAGGCGTGCGCCACCACCGCCCGGCTCAGTAACTTATTCTTTTTTTTTTTGGTTTTTCGAGACAGGGTTTCTCTGTTTAACAGCTCTGGCTGTCCTGGACTCGCTTTGTAGACCAGGCTGGCCTCGAACTCACAAAGATCCGCCTGCCTCTGCCTCCCAAGTGCTGGGATTAAAGGCGTGCGCCACCACCGCCCGGCTAGTAACTTATTCTTAATTGCAAGCAGAAACCTCAATTTGCAAGGACTTAACCCAAGACAAACAGGAACTTACTCTTTATCTTTTGCAAGGGTTTAACACAGGACAAACAGCTTATTCATTAACTATGGAAATCTTAACCTGCACAGGACAAATAGGAACTTATTCTTTTTTTTTTTTTTTTTTTTTGGTTTTTCGAGACAGGGTTTCTCTGAATATCTCTGGCTGTCCTGGACTCGCTTTGTAGACCAGGCTGGCCTCGAACTCACAAAGATCCGCCTGCCTCTGCCTCCCAAGTGCTGGGATTAAAGGCGTGTGCCACCACCGCCCGGCTAGGAACTTATTCTTAACTGTCTTAACTACAAACAGAACCCCTAACCTGCAAGGTGTATTGTTCCTGGTTTGGTCTCTCAGTACTTCTACCTCTTGGAATCGTTTCGCTAATGAAATGAGATCAGATATATGAAGCTCATTGTTACCTCCTTGCTACAAAGGCAGCAACTACCCTTACTGTGTAGGGTCTTCACCTGAATGGTCTAGCTCAATCCATCCCTAGTCCTTCCGGCATAATCTTCCAACTCCTTTGCCTTCTTTGTGGATTAAGAACTTGTTTTTACTTTTTAAGAGTATTATATTTGTGTGTGTGTGTGTGTATGTGTTTGTGTGTCTGTATGTGTGTGTATGTGTATGTATGTGTCTGTGTGTGTTTGTATGTGTGTGTGTGTATGTATGTGTGTGTCTGTGTGTATGTGTGCGTATGTGTCTGTGTGTGTGTGTGT
>CAJQZJ010004765.1:933696-947447 GCA_907164525.1 Lophiomys imhausi
TGAGTCTGGTGTAGGAGGCAGAGGGTCACCCTTGAGTCTGGTGTAGGAGCCATAGAGGTCCATGGACATGGTCAGCTGAGCTTTGACAGCTGTTTTGTTAACAGCTGGGTCATCTTGGGTGAGTTACTTAACCTCTCTGGACCTTTGGCTCTTTTTCTACAAAACATGGACAGTCCTCCTGCTCACACATAGTGTCTTTGGATTGTAATATGTAGACAAGGAAGACCCTGAACTTCCGATCCTCTTGTTTTTTTTTGTTTTTTTGAGACAGGGTTTCTCTGTGTATCTCTGGCTGTCCTGGACTTGCTTTGTAGACCAGGCTGGCCTCGAACTCACAGAGATCCGCCTGCCTCTGCCTCCCAAGTGCTGGGATTAAAGGCGTGTGCCACCACCACCTGGCTTACTTCCAATCCTCTTACACCCACCTCCCAAATTGCTGGGATTACAGCATGAGCTACCACACCCAACCGTGGAGCTGGGGACCGAACCCAGGGCTTCATGCATGTTAGACAAATACTCTACCCACAAAGCTGCTTCCCAAACCCCCATACAAATTTTTTTTCTTTGTATGTTTTCTGTTTGGTATGTTTTGAGAGTCTCATTATGTAACCCAAACAGGTCTCAAGTTCATGATGTAGCTCAGAGAACTTTTACCCTTGAGATCTTCCTGCCTCAGCCTCTTGTGTGCTGGAATAACAAGTGTGTTCTACCATACTTGGGATTTTAATTTTACTTTTGAATGTGTGTGTGTGTGTGTGTGTGTGTGTGTGTGTGGTGTTTTAGGGGCACAAGTATGCACATGCCTGTGGAGAGCAGAGGCTAATGTCATGTGTTTTCTTTAGTGACTCCCCCAGCTTATGTGGAAGCAGAGTCTCAATTTGAACCCAGAGCTGGCTGATTTGGCTTGTCCACCTAGCTGGCTTTTCTGGGCATCTCCTGTGTCTGCCTCCTAAGAGCTGAGCTTACGATTTGGCTCCTGTGCTCCCACAGCATGCACACATGTGCTTGGGATCCAAACTCCGATCTTCGTGCACGAGTATAAGCCTGTCCCTGCTGAGTCATCTCTCCAGCCCCACTCACAGGATCTGTGACAAGGCAGGGACATGCGGGAAGCTAAGTGTTCAAAGAAATATTGGACAAAACATTCAGCCAGTGTCACTCAGCTCTCTGCTTGGTGCCAGGTACCCCATGTGAATGGCCCAACCTGTTTCCCGAGGTGACGTCACATGGCTGTCACAGTCTTCATGGAACAGGCAGGGAACTGGAAGCTACCATCTGAACTGCTATAGGCAGCTAGCCGATGGTGGCCTAGACTCCAGTGCCTGAACATGTAAGCCCTGACCTCTGCTGATATAGACAATGATGCTGGTGAGACCCGGCTTCCAGATGCATGTGCTTGGATGACCCTGCATTGCAAAGAGGATATGCCTGTGGTAGCCTGGTACACGCTCAGAAGGACCTGTGCCTGTGATGGACTGGTGCAGCTACTTTAGTCCTAAGACTTCTTCTGGGCACGCCAGCAGGTTCCTGTTTACCTTTTAGACATTCAACTTTGTGTCCCTTCCATCTTCTTTTTCAATGGTTTGTTTAATAGGAAGACAGTCTAGGGTCCCTGAGAACAGCTTTGCAAAGGCAGCCAGTCTAGGGGAGATGTCGCCCTGGGATCCAGGAACCGTGTGACCACTCCTGTGTTTTGAACAAGTCCTCACTAAATGCTAATATGCCTCTGTCAGCCTTCGACTCTTGGAAGTCGCCTTGTGGGCTTTTCATTTATGTCACTTGTCATTTTCTGAATATTTAGAGAGCCAGGGGCTTGATCCCTTCCCTAAGAAGCAGTCTGTGCTAGCGGTGGGCTTTTGTTGTTGCCTCCTGGAGTGTTTTTCTTTCCTCCCTTCTTTTTAAAAATCTCCCATTCTCCCTTTTCCAGTGACTGGCAGTCTGACCCTGCCTGCATTATCTAAGATGGTCTAATGGCCATGGCTGACATCAGCCCCCCAGGGACAGGACGCTGCCTGGCTCTAGCTGAGATACAGGGAAGGGCTGTATGGGTTTTACAGATCCAAAGGCTTTGGGGCTGCTAGAAGGGGTTGTGCCTTCTCTGGAGGCAGAATGGCTTTATACAGCTGGTGGGTTAGCAAAAGTGGAGTGAAGTCATGCCCAGGATCAGTCAGCCTGTGTGTGGATCGGAAGAAAGTGAGATATATTCATTCACTCATTCTTCCTCTCTCCTTCCCATTATCTTCCTTTTCATCTTTCTTCCCTTTTAGCTATCTATCTGTCTGTCTTTCTGCCCATCTATTCATCTACTTAACCACCTGTTGATTTATCTACCTGTCCATCCACCCAGCCATATACCCATCCACCCACCCATCCATCCATCCATCATCCACCCACCCACCAATCCATCCATCCATCCATCTATCCATCCACCCACCCATCCATCATCTTCATCTGTTTTCCATCCATCTGTCCCACTTAGGTATCCATGTATCTACTTAACCATTTTTCATCCATCTGCCCATCTGCCCATCCATCTGCCCATCCATCCATGCACCCCCTATCCACCCCTCTATTTACTTACCTATCATTCCACCTACCCCTCTCCTCACTCACTCATCCATTCAGTTATCCACCTCTCCACCTCCCACTCATCTGTCCACCCATCTATCTAATCTGCACGTATTCAGTATCTTCAATGCAAAGTGTTCCACGGTATGCTGGTGATCTAGAGCTGGTGAGCCAACACTCTGCTGTGGACGGCACCATTTGATCAGGGAGACAGTTGATAAACTGTTCCAGAAAGAAACAATCTGATAAACCCAGTGAAGAAAGGGGTGAGAGAGAGATAGAGATAGAGATAGATAGATAGATAGATAGATAGATAGATAGATAGATAGATAGAGACAGAGAGCTACACAGCTGGGCAGTTGAAGGAGGTCTGTCTAAGGAAGTGACAGGTAATTATAGATAGCAGAAGGGGAAGAGCATGTGTGAAGAGTGCCCTAGACAGGTAATGGTGACATGAAGGGGTAAAGTGTGTTTTTCTGGGGGGATGAAGCTGATCTGTGGCGTGTGAGGTATGACAGCCATACACTCATCCGGCTGTGCACACATTCACCCACTAGTGGACTCACCCATGTGCCCCTTCAACTCACCATGTGCCCATCAATTATGTGCGTCCAACCTTCACCCCACATGATCCACACTCTCAACCTCTCCATCCATGTAGTATGTACATACGTGTGAACCTATCCACTTGATACCTGTATAAGCCAATGTCTACTTGTGTACCTCTCCACCTGTGTGCCCATCTGTGTGCCCACCCGTGCACCCATTCGCCCCATCCATATGTGTGCCCACCTGACCATTCCCATACCCTTGATACATCCCCTATCCACCCATCCATTTACTTACCTATCATTCCACCTACCCCTCTCCTACCCAAACAAATATGTATACCTATCTGTTTATCCATCTGCCCATTTACCAATCATCTGTGCATCCTTCTGTCTGTCTGTGCATTCAACAGACATTTGTAGACAAGCTGCTTCCTACCAGGCTCCTGGATATGGATGTGAACCACAGACATATATGATCATGGTCTACTTCCTCTTTTTTGAAATGTTCTCCCCCCCCTCCACTTGGTTTCTGAGAAAGTGTTCTTCCCTGATATCCTCTTCTCTTCTTGTCATGGAATGCATTACCTGCATCTTAAATTTCGCTTGTCTAAGAATTAGTCCCTTTCTCTAAAGTTTTCCTTCCCTCCCTAATATGTGGTCCTCCCTACTCTTATTTCAGCTGGAGGTCACCCCAGGGCCTTTGTCCCTGATTTTCCCTCATCCTGGAGCTTTCTAATCCTCTCCCCAGCTGCTTCCTACTAAATATTCATATTCTGACTTAAGGTATTTTTCTTCAGAAAATCTTCCTGTCCCTTAACCCCAAGTTGCAGCACTGCATTACCTTGAGAAGGCAAGGTTTTAAATACACGTTTATCTTATGCTATTCCACATCTCTCTCATTTCACATCTGTAGATCTCTCTGTTCACTACCACCATGGATCTGTTACCTCTCCCAGAGCCTGGTTTTCTGTTAAGATTTGTGGAAACAAAATCTTAACTTCAGACTGTCTTTAGAGATGTTATACCTCGAGGGATGTTGTGTTTCTACCTAAAAATAAGGTAGGTAAGAAGGCATCAGAAAAATAATTGAGCTAGCAGCATCTTTTGTGGGTTTATAACTCAGTGCCTGGCCTTGTGTTAAGGGCTTTCCATGTGTTATGTCCTTTAATACTCCTAGTGTCACTACAAACTGGGCGCTATCCTTTCCCCATTCTGCAGATGAAGAGACAGAGGATGAAAGAGGTTAGGTCCCATGTCCAGGGTTTTCCAAGGACTGACTGGCAGAGAGAATTAGAACCTAGACCTGGTCCTCAAGTTCATGCTCCCTCAGCTTGACCCTGCAGGGCTATGATGTGACAAAACCTCAGTAACAGGATGTGGTTGTTCAGGGGTGTGGTGAAGTGCTCCTGGGCTCTCTTGCTTTGAATTGGGAGGTGGCCCAGGTGGCCCACATGTGACTTCCACTCCTCATCTTTTGAAAGGCCCCTAGCGTTGGTGAATCCTGGGTGTGTTGGTACAGATCTGATGTCCTTCTGACGCTGAGTCCCTAGGTGGATGAGGAAGGACATTTTTTCTTTGATATTGAGTGGTGGTGCCTAGACCTTGGCCCTGAGCCTTCCAGTTTCTTCCTGTTTCTGTTTCCCCAGGATCTGCAGCCAGAGCCTGGATTTTCAAATTGGCTTCAAAGATAACTATCTGATTTAGTGATTTATCTGATTAGGCTTAAATGTATTTATTACATGTTTAAACATATCCCAGTGAGCTGGGGAAACGAACCACAGGACTGGCCTGGGCTGAATTTCCGGGACCCGCTGGAGCAAGTTCAAGAAAAGCCTAATCTACTTAGAGAAAACCAGAGCTAAGTCTAATCCAATTAGCATGTTCTTGAGGCAGGACACCCCACCTCCTGCCCATAACCCTGGTGTCCCCCGAACCTCCGTCCAGAGTTCAGAAGTGGTCGGAGAGTTGAATTCTGGACACTCAGACCACAGGAACTCAAGCATCTCAGATTCAAGCACCTCAAGAGTCTTCCTGGCCATAGGGCTGGGAAAGACACTCTTTAGGGGCTCATTATGTATAGTTACTTTTCTTTATCATACTAATATTACTCTACTTATAAAATTTTGGAAATTCAAGAAAAGTAATTAAAAACAACTAAATCACCAGTCTTGGCTTTATTGACATCTGAGGGGAAATCTTTCAAGTGCTTTAAAAATTACTTGAGAAAATTCTGGCTGTATTTTAATTATTTACCTTTTTACTAGTTTATTGGTGTGTGTGTGCCAGTGTGTGTTTGTGTCTGTGTGTGTATCTGGGTGTGCATGTGTGTGTGTGTGCATGCTACAGTGCATATGTGGAGGTCAGAGGAAGGACTTCTCTGTTGGAGTTGGTTTTCTCCTTCCACCTTTCCATGGGTTCTGAGCATTGAACCCAAACACTTTTTCTCAATGAGTTATCTCATTGGTCCCCGTGGTTGCATTTTAATGATACTATTCTGAACTTCCCCTCCAGGCTTTTGCTGTTTTTGAGATGGTCTTACTATATAGCCCAGGCTGGCCTTGAACTCAACTTCCTCCTGCCTCTGCCTCCGTAATGCTGGGACAACAGACTTTTGATCTCATACCTGCCTCTGACATTCCTGTCTCTATAAAGACCTCATGGTACAGCCAATGCTGGCATTCATTTCTCAGTTAGGGAATAGAGTCAGTGGGACCAAAGGATGGCCTAGTAGTGACAGTCACTTCAATAAAATAACCCAGGGCTCAGGCGTTTGCTGGTCACAGGTCAGGTGGCAGGCTCCAGTTCGGTACTTCTCAGTGCTCATTTCCTTCATTGCCCTGAAGTTGGCCCCCCAGCAGAACAATCCGGGACAGATCACACCATGAAGTTTCTTCCCATCTCAGTGGGTCCAATGCCATCAACATTTTAATTTTTTTTTACAGTTTATAGACAAGGATTTTAAGAGAGCAAGAGAGCTAGAGAGCAAAAGAACGAGCTAGAGAGAGCTATATCAGGCCACACAGTCTCTGTCATTGTTCCTAGCCACTAATTACAGCCTCACTGTACAGCTGCCATCTCCCTTGGGTGAGAAGCAAGGCTGGGAGGGCAGAAAAATCTTCCCAAAGCCAAAAGGAGACATGGGGATTTGACTTTAGCCCTGTGACCCTAGATATCTGCTTGAAATCCCCACTCAGGGTACACCCTAAGGAGCATGCCGAGAGTGAGGGTCGGGTGGCCAAGGTCCCAGCCCCTACAGGTCAGAAATCTTCATCATTCTCTTAGGTCCCAAAGTCTTGTTATTTACATGCAGATATGGTGCCGTGCAAGGGGCCTCCAAAGGGCCAAATTCAGATTTTAGAATGTGAGATCCTTCTTAGAATCTCCCTTGCTCTCTCTCTCCTTCCCTCCCTCCCTCCCTTCTCTCTCTCTCTCTCTCTCTCTCTCTCCCCCTCTCTCTTTCTTTGTTGCCAGACTCTCTCTTTGTAGCCCAGGCTAGCCTTGAATTCCTGATCTTCCTGAAGTAAGTAATGGGACCACAGGCCTGCATCTTCACGCCCAGCTTGGGGCTTTTTGTTTTAGGAGTGTCGAGCTTGTCCCAGGCAGGTAACTGTGACCTCAAATGTGTATCAGTTCCAGTAAATGTCCTGCCACATCCCCACCCCCTTTCCTCTATTTATTGAGTCATTAATTAGAGGCATCTAATTTCCCACGCCGGTTCAATCTGGGAATGTTGGGAAGAGTGAGCAAGAGAGAGAATGAGCAAGAGGAATGAGATCATTATCCCTGTCGCACTCCGAGCCTAATGAAGTTTTGCTAGAATGGTTTTGAAATTCAGAGGCAAAGAGACAGGAAGTCTTTAGGGACAGCTCATCAACAAACTCTCTTTTCTAGGGGAGGAGAGCTGTTCCCAGAAAGGCTGTGAAGTTCTCAGGCGGCTTGTTGAAGCTCTTTCATCCAGGAGAGTTGAACTTGGTTTGCAGCTGGCTTCGGAGGCTCTCAGCAAGTTCAGAGAAACGAGATAGCTCCATGGTCCAGTCCCTGCAAACAGGAACACATCAGACTAGATACACCTGCTTCTGGCAGCTTCTTTCTGCTTCCCAATGGCCCTGGGTTGGGATCTCTTGCTGTCACCACCTCTTAGGGGCTGTTACATCATCAACTGTCTCATGTCACTCTCTCAGGCTCCCTTGTGGAGTGGGGGTGAAGTAGAATGGAAGATGAGAATTATCCTATGTGTGAGAATTAACTAAAAAAGCCCCCAAGCTCAGTGTCTGGCCCCTGGGTTGCTGTCTGTGGCGACAGCTTTTGCTCTCACCAGGTTCTGTGAGGGGCACTGGATACCCACCACACATGTAAAAAGGCACAGTTATTGGAGGAGGTACACAGGTAAACCCATACCCAAGATTAGAGGTGGTACCTGCCAGGGCAGTGGCATGAATGTGGATGTCAGAGGACAACCTCAGGAGTCAGTCCTGGCCTTCCATCTTGTTTGAGGCAATGCCCCTCTGTTGCTTCCTGCTACGTCACCCAGCTGTAGGGGTTAGATAAATTAGATTTAGGAAATATATAGGAGTTTCTGATACTCTCTCTTAATTCGGGGCCTGAAGAGCATTATCAACATGAAGTCAGCAAAAACAGGAAAGACTCAATAGACTGAAAAACAAGTTTGAAGTCAGGAAAACAGGAAAGACTCAATAGACTTGAAACAAAGTATCTGGCCTGACATTGTTTTCAGCTGCTAAGTGGGCGGAGCCCTAATTAAGCTGAAACAGAGTTCCTCCTATTTGAGGACAGTGCGTGGAGCCCAAAAGAGAAGAGGCCCCTGATGCTAGAGAGCTCCAAGAGTCCTGCTGAAAAAAGGGCTGGCCATTGATGGCCAGCTCTCTCCCTGAAGCAGAAAGAAGCCGGTGAGCAAAGAAAGCCTGAGCAAGACACCAAAAGGCCCAGGACTGGACCCTGTGGCTCAGCTTTTGCCTAGAGGGGTTTGATCTGTCCAAACAGTGGCCTAAAGGAAATGGTGCCTGGCTTTAAGGACTGAGGCAGAGCAGCTGAGTTCCTGATTCAAAAGAAGTAAGTTGGCCTGCAGACGGCTGGGGTCTCCCACAGAAAAGAAAACATGAAGCCTTATTTAAGGTGAGACTGCAATAACCAACTACCCTGACGAACCTACATCTGAGAGATCCAAAAAAAGGAATGCTAAGTGCGTTAAAGAATCTACAACAAAGACTGTGTTCCTGACGACTGAGGACCTGCCCCAGAGACTGAATCATTCTAAAAGGTTATGAAAGTAGTTGTTATAATTATCAATAGGTTTAGTGGATAGGTTAAAGGGGTTGTAAAAATTTATAGGATTAATAGTTAAGAAATTGTTGATGTTTGTTATAAGTGAATTTAGTAATAAATAAATAAGTGATAAATAATAATTTAAAAGTTCGGTTACACCCAGCTCCTGGGGGCTTTCCTTTGTCTGCTTCTGTGTCCTGGTGAGTGCACGGATCACAGACATCTGCTCTACTGTCTGGGTTTCCTGAGGGTCCCGAGGGCCATCAACATGGGGCCATCAGGCTCATACAGCAGGTGCTTCACCCACGGAGCCATTTCTCAGCCGCTGTACACACTATTCCGGGAGCTCAGTTTTTGAACACTGTGTGTCTCAGTGCTATTCTACACCGACACATACCAACCTGTCTTGATTTTGTTTTTCCTGGTCTCCTACTGTTTCACTGCTCTGGCCAGTGCCTGGAAGAAAAAAAAGAGAAGAAAGAGGAAAAGTTACCTTTTCATTAGGTGGTAGGAATCCTGGGAGGGAAAAGTTCATTTGAGGGATAATTATTCCTCCCATCTCTTTAGCGTGGGTTAATCCACCTTACTTTTTGACAGGGTCTCTCACTGAACCTGGAGCTTTGCAGTTCGGCAGTCTGGTGGCCATTGAGTGATCTTGGCCTCCTCAGCACTAGGGTTCCAGGCGTATATCGCTGCGCCTGGATTTTACGTGGGTCCTTATGCTTACACAGCAAGCACTTTACCTACCAAGCCTTCTCTCAGCCCTTCATTTGTCAGTATGCTGCATCCAACACAGGCAATCAAACAAACAAACAAAAAACCAGACCCTTAAGACATGTCACCGATGTCACAATTGCCATTCTTTTTTTTTTTTTTTTTAAGATTATTTATTTATTTATTTATTTTTATGAGTGCTGTATCTGCAAGTTCGCCTGCAGCTGGAAGAGGGCACTAGATCTCATTACAGATGGTTGTGAACCACCATGTGGTTGCTGAGAATTGAACTCAGTACCTCTGGAAGAGCAGCCAGTGCTCTTAACTGCTGATCCATCTCTCAAGCCCACAATTGTCATCCTTATTTGGTGGTGCTGGGGATTGAAGGCAGGGTCCCCAGATCAGGGGATCTGTGCCAAAGGGGTCTCTCAAAATTGCTTCCCTTCCATGAGAGCTAACAGAAGGGCTGAAAGTGGTCAGGGACAATGTCATAGGTGTGATGTTGCAAGCTTTGATCAGGCTGTTGGTGGGAGAGGTGGAGATGTAGGGAACAGAGCAGGGTGGGAACACAGCTTGGGGGCCATGGAAGAAACAATGTTCTATCCCACTGGAGCTGCTTCCATGTGGATGACTTTGATTCAAGACTCATGAACTAGTTCTAAGCACGAAAATGCCTTTTTCCTCGGTATATCCAATGCAGGCTTTTAGCATACCAACTTTGGTCTTCTTGGAAAAACATCCCAGCGAACTTCACTTGCTACCGTTCCGTGGTCGCCATTCCCAGGCACTCCTGACCTTCAGCCTTGTTTTAAGACCTCATTTGCCCCACTAAATTTCTTTAATTCCAACCTTCTTTTTCCCAAAGCAAGGGAAACAAAACCTGAAACAATTCCTGCAGCAGCCTGGGATGGGCAGGCAGTCGGGGTGGCTGTAGGCGGGAAGAAGTGACCAGTTTAGTGATAACCAGCTATCACCTTGCCTTCTGCTTTCATTTATGTGTGGTGTACATTGGTGAATGCACGGTTTACACAGCTGCTACCCAACCCCGAGCAGAATGTGTGTGTGTCTGTGTGTGTGTGCACGTATGTGCAAGCATGAGCGTGGGAGGTCTGAGTTGGTGTAGGAAACTGATCAGTTTTTCACATTATTTGTTTAGTCAGGGCCTTGGTCAAATCCAGAGCTCACAAATACAGCTAGTCTTACTAGCCAGCTTGCTCTGGGGATGCCTGGTTTCTCAGTCTAGAATTATGGATAAGCTGCCATACCCACCCAGCATTTATGTGGATTTCTGAGACCCCGACACTAGCTCTTTAATCACTGGGTCATTTTCTAGTCCTTAGTCCCCGTTATCACCTTTAAAATTGTGAGGCCTGTGTTTAGTTCTAACTCAGCAGCCCCTGATAGAAATTTTGTAGGATTCTGTGACAGTTAGTAGCGAGGTAACATAATAGTTACATAGTATCTGCACTTCAGAGAAACAAGGAAACAGAACAGTTCCCCCATAAAACCAGAGAAACCCCAGGCAAGCTCAAGCCTCTTTGCCAATTTTCATCTGTCAGTGGCTTCCTGGTGTCCAACCTTGGGGGCTGGTGGCCTCAGTGAAGGCTCCTCCTGGATTCTATTTCCCCAGTGCAGAGCTGCTGCTGCTAAGGTGGCCATGGCTGAATCTCACAGAAGCCCTCAGCAGGCAGGATGCTTTGCTCTCTTCCCAGGGCACCTGAATCACAGTCTCTTTCCCAAATCGCTTGGGTAACTGGAGGCAAGGGATGGCATTCACCTCTTGAGTTCCAATGCTCCCATGTCAATTCTTTCCCAGTATTTGGCATCCAATTCCCTTCCCGTTCATCCAGCAAATACTTAGGGAGCTGTGCTGGGAGCTGGGTACTGGCTGTGGGAGAACGATAAAGCAGAATGAACGAGGCCCCTGTTCTTCTGGGACTTCTCTTCAGCAGGGGAGGGAACCAATAAGTAAATAATAGATTCATCTGCTAATTCGAGCAAGTGCTGATTCCTGGGGACAGCGCAGGATACAGAGATGTGGACAAGGCAGGGCAAGTCTGTCCTAGGGTAACATTTGTTCAGATGAGTGAGTCCCATGGACCTACTTTTACCTTTCTCCACATGCCCCTGTGGATGTTTGGCAACCTCAGAGGCAGTTTTGGGTGTGAGAGAGGGGCAGATGGATTGATGGGCATTTGATGTGTAGGAACTCAGATCCCCTAACATCCTCCCGTCCCTCCGGTTGAGGGTGATCCAAAGCAGAACCCAAGGGCGCTGCGGATGGAGACCTCCTGGGCCCAGGCATGCATAGTGGGAAGAAGCTAACATCATGGCCAAGAGAGAGGTAGTGAGTAAGAGGCCCTGGAAGTTGGACCTCAGGGTCTTAGTACCTTAACACTGAAGTTCCTGAGCTCTGCAACACAGGTGCTTTTGATTGAGGCGGGTATGAGGCCTCTGTTCCAAGAAATCATTCATTTTGGAAGGCAGGATTCGGGCTCCAGCCTCATCACAACACATGTCCCGGGGTGGTGGGGTCCCCTGGAGGTAGAAGAGGAGAAGGTGGCTTTGAAGTGCTGGATCTCACTTCTACCCATATTGCATTGCCACACTCTGGTTGCAAAGAATGCTGGGAAATGTTGTCTAGCTATGACATAAGAGGAAAGAGAGAGACAAGGTATTGATGGAGTTGGAGTCCAGAGCTTGGCATGCCTTGAAGGCCAGAGCCACATGCTCTGGCTCCTAATCATCATGGTGGCACCCCTTGCTCTTGAGATCCAACGGGGACTAGACCCCACCTGTATACAAAGCCCTGGGCTAAACTTCCAAAGAAAATTACCTTTAATTTTCCTGTCAACCACTTGAAAGACTTCCGAGTGTGGCTCCCATCGTAGAGATGGAGAAACTGAGGTTTACAGAGGCTAGGTGCTTTCTTGATGATCACATAGCTAGGAAAGGTCAGACTTGGGACTTCAGCCCATGCTGTCAGAGGAGCGATGGATGCTGTAGGCTGAAAATTCCCTGCTTTATCTCTACTGAAGACTTACTCTGCTGTGGATTTCTGCTTTCTGAAGTGCTGCTTCAATGGGTTCAAGGTCAAGGCCGTGTGGGCAAACAGTCTTTAGTCTTTGCCCCTGCAGCTTCAAGATATGCCCTCTTTGAGCTTCCTGCATCAGGGATCAGGAGGAGAGGAATGGATTCACTTCCTGTCTCCATGAGCTTGCAAAGTGGGCAGTGGCCCGAACAAGCTGTCAGCCCTGAGGTGTTAGTCCCGCCTCCCAGAGATTAAGAAGGGCCAATGAGACACTCAGAAGCTGCTGCAGGTGGGACACTGTTGGCTCCCTGGACTGTTGGAGACAGCAAATACCACAGAAGCTCAAAGGAGACTTTGGTGGTGGAAGGAAACCTGGAGAGGTTTGAGTGGAGAGGGCTTGGAGACAGAAACACAAAGAACACAAACAGTTCAGATGGTAGACTTCCTCTCTTTTCTCCCTTCCTCTCCTCCCTCTCTTCTTCATCTTCCCTACTCCTTTCTCTCTCCTTCCTTCCCCTCCCCCTTTCCCTTCTTCTTTTCAAACAGGGTCTTTACCATATAGCACAGACTGGCCTAGAGCCCATGACCCTCCCACCCCTTCCTTCCCACTGCTGGAATTACAGGTGAGTTCACCTGACATGTTGCCGGTGATTCCTTATGAGTTCTGGCGTCTGTCTTCTACTGGAACGCAGGCTGTATGGGTGCAGGGGACATTCAGCTCTCCATGGCCTCAGCCCCAGTCCTTCAAACTTTGCCCTTCATGGTCAGGTTGCTATGAGCAATAGCAGCAGTCTGGGCACAACTTCCTCAATGCCTTTTGAGGTGAGGTCCTACCTCAACACACGAGAGAGCTTTTCCAGGTCAGATCTGTTAATTAAATGGGCAATTTT
Organism: Lophiomys imhausi; assembly: GCA_907164525.1. NCBI lineage: Eukaryota > Metazoa > Chordata > Mammalia > Rodentia > Muridae > Lophiomys > Lophiomys imhausi. Next base: position 946,734 of record CAJQZJ010004765.1, read on the forward strand.
CTTTCCTGGAGAACTTCTCAGAGCCTTTAATTTGCAGCATTACTCAGATCTCCTCCAAACGGGGAGCCGATAGCCAGAGACACTCAAACTTACTGGCACACTGGTCTCTTTCACAACAGACCCTTCTAGCACATTGTAAGACAGGATTTTCAGTGGAACTCAGTTAGGACTGTTCTAATGAAACAGTGGGTTTTTGGATACTCCAGGTCCCCATCTAGGTCATGTTCTCTGGTACAGAATAGGCCCTTGGTGGAGACTAGAGTCTTAAAGGTTTTATAAAATGTTCCACTTTCCCCAAGAATACTGGGGCCCACCTGCTTCACCATGCTCTGCTTTGTCACTGGAGTTGTGGTGACAGTGACATGGTTCCCTGCTCAGCTTCCCAACTGACAGTCCTCCCCAGGACCACAACTGCCCTGTGACCCCGCACATCCCCCACCATGAAAAGGAAGTGTCAGGGCTGCCCAGGCTGAGGTGCTTGGGGCTGAGCGGAAAAGGCCAGTGTGGCTTTATCTGCATTGCTGTTTAATGGATCCTGACAGGGATTGGGGGACCCAGAGAGGCCTGTGACAGGTGTGAGGAGAGCCATGCTGTTCTCAAGGCCCAGAGAGCAACCCTGGCCTCTCTCCTTCCCTTTCTCCCCCAGCTTTCTGTGCCTGTGTGTGTGTGTGTGTGTGTGTGTGTGTGTGTGTGTGTGTGTGTGTGTGTGTGTGT
>CAJQZJ010004765.1:947457-958919 GCA_907164525.1 Lophiomys imhausi
TGTGTGTGTGTGTGTGTGTGTGTGTGTGTGTGTGTGTGTGTGTGTGTTCCTCCATTGATAATGGATTGCTCACTGAACCTGGAGCTGGCTATGGAGGCTGGGCAAGGCAGCAGAGTCCCAGAATCTCCCTGACTCCTCTGCAGTGTGCAGATGGCTGGTGAATGCTGCTGCACTTGGCCTTTTAAGCATGTGGTGGGAATTGAACTCAGGTCCTCTGGCTTGTGCAGCGAGTGCTTTACTGACTGAGCCACCACCCTGGCTTCTAAGAAATGGTTTTAAAAAGGCTGTAGACTGACTCCTATAATTCAGAGGGACGACAACTGAGCTGTAGAAGGGTCTAGAAACTGGTCTTGACCAGACCAGAGTTGTAGTTGAAAGTCACGAGAGACTACCTTGGAACTCTGCTTGCAGATCTAAGATTTGAGTTTAAGTACCAGGAGTTTAACATTTGTTTATTCTTAAATTTTTATTTAATTTAAAAATCTTGGCACAGGATAACTGTCTCATGTATGTGGGGGGTATGATAAGAAACATGTACGTAATATGTAAAGCTCAGGGCAGTATGGCTGACAGATCCGTTGTCTCAGACACAGCTCATTTCTTGCTGCTGGACACAGTCAAGATCCTCTCTAGTAGCTATTTCAAACTACATGACAGATTGTGAGGGTAGTCCTTAAAAAGGCATGTGTATGCATGTGTGTGTACATGTATATGTGGATGTGCATGTATATTATAATGAGTTGAGTATATGTGCATGTATGTATAAACATGTCCATGAACATGTGTACATTTGTTTGAATGTATGCTTATGTACTTTTGTGTGTGTACATATGTCTATGCATGTGTGCCTGTATTCATATGTGATTATGTGTGCATGCATGCATATGTGCTTATGTGTATATACATGTGTATGCATGTAATGTATTTTATGTGCGTATGCATGTATGTATGCATGTGTGTATGCACATGTGTTTATGTGTGTGTGTTTCCCTTAGACAAGGAGCCCCAGCTCACCCTCAGTTATCTTTCCTCTTTTCTGGAAATTCCATTTGTCTTGGGGGAGGCTGACCAAATCACCCTGACTCAACATGCTTAGCTTCAGCATTGAGTGTTGACTTAGGATGGTGGCTCATGCCTATGATCCCAGAACTTGTCAGGTTGAGGCAGGAGGTTTATGAGTTTGAGGCCAGCCTGGCCAGGCATGACATGGACTGTCTCCCAAACTCTAGAGTGCATTGTCTCCACTCAAGTCCCAAGAGTTTTTTGTTGCTTCTGAGGATGCTGTCTGGCTGTGGGTATTGGGGCCCTATGCATGAGCATTCTCGCCCACGGCCTCTCTCTTGGAATAATAGCAACCTTTCCCTGCTGGCTGTCTTTAGACACTTGTTTTGTGACAGGAGAGACAGCATGTGTTTTCAGAAGTGTCTTGAAGGATGTGGCTGTAGATTCAATTCTCATTAGGAACCTAGAAGCTTGGAAAGCGTTACAATATTATAAAATATGTTGAAGGGTTCTGATTTACTGAAGAAACAAGACTTATTATCTCAAAGCCTGCTTCCTCAGCAGGGGGTGGCTTGGAATATCTCCATGTCTCTCTGGAAGGTGGAGATGGTCAAGGTGGAGATGGTAAAAAAAAAAATAGCGTAATGAGAGCAGCCGTGCTAACACAGTGGCAGTAACCATCATTTTTATTTTGGAGACCCTTTCCTGAGCATTTGGGGGAGGTCTTCCACTGGTCTGTGAACTTGTTTGGCGGATTGGCAGGAGCTGTCCTGAGTGGTCTTATTTTGTTCTGAGACAGAGCCTCTCACTGGCCTGGGGCTGTGAGCCCCATCTGAATGGCCAATTAGCTCCAGGTATCCTCCTGTCTCTGCCTCCTCAGAGCTGGGGTTAAAGGAGCCCACCATGACATCGGGTTCTTCACGTGTGCCCTGGGCATCGAACTCAGGTCCTTGTGCTTGCTCAGTGAGCTAGGTAGTCGGTGGTTAAGGCTTTGAAGACTGCCTAGTCTGCCTGTATGGCTGCATTTCTGCCACTTGTAGCCTAACATCAGCCATACAGAATATGATGAGCCCAGTCCAAAAGTCTAGAGGGAGTCTGTCCTGAGAATGCAGTGTGCTGAGACCTGGTACAGTGGGAGGAGACCTCACTGGGCTGTGTTAGATGGGGCTGCAGATGCAGCTCTGCCACGGTCCAGCAGCTGTGACATTGTTGATCCAATGGGATCCTCGATTCTCTGGTGTGCTCACCTGTAAAATGCTAATGAAGATGGGCCAGAGTTCATGGATTAGCCATGAGTACTAAACTCAACCTTGCAGAGTCTTAATTAACTAATTAACTGAGTGTATTTATCTATCTATCTATCTATCTATCTATCTATCTATCTATCTATCTTTCTTTCTTTCTTTCTTTCTTCTTTCTTTCTTTCTTTCTTTCTTTCTTTCTTTCTTTCTTTCTTCCTTTCTTTCCTCCTTCTGTCTGTTTATTCATCCAACCATCCCTCTCTCTATCCATCCATTTATTTGTGTGAGCATACCATGGTGTAAGTACGGAAGTCAGAGGACCCCTTGAGGGAGTCAGTTCTCTCCTTCCACCACATAGATTGAACTCAGGCTTGGTGGCAAGCGCCTTTATAAGCTGAGCCATCTCACCGGCCCTGGGTCCTTAATTATGAGACAGGGTCTTGCTTGTGTAGCTCAGGTTAGTTGTGAACTCACGATCCTCCTGACTCTGCCTCCCAGCGCTGGGTATCTACTCTTTCAATGTGCTCCTTCCGTGTGAGGGTGGAGAGCACCGGAGACATGCTGGCACCTGTCTGAAGGTCATGATGTGCTGTTGGAACTCTGATCTCTCTGGCTTTGAACTCTCCTCTCTGCAGAGGGTTCCTGGCTCAGAATGGAATACAGCTCCCTCCCTTCCCCGGGTGCAGCTAATGAAGGCCCTTCCCCCTCTTTGCTTTCATGCTCAATAAATCACTCTGACAAGGGCTTGCTATTGCTTAACTCCCTACATTGATGGCAGTCCCTGGAGGCAGAGGGGGCATCGTTTTGTTTTTGCCTGAAATTGCTTCAGGAATGAAAATATTTTTGTGTGTGAATTAATAATCATCAAATAGGCCAGGTAAACATCCCATAATTAGGAGGTGTGGATGATTTGTCAATTCAGACTTCAGAGTGCAATTATCAGACAAATGGCCCTGAGATTCAGCAATGGAGCTGTCCCCAAAGATCCCATTACTCTCAGAACAGAGGTGGGATGGGAGTATGGATCTATTTTTCACTTTTATATGAACAGTGCCCCCCTGTCAGATCTGAGGTGGGAGTTATTACCTCACCTACATCAGAGCCTCAAACTTGGACCTGGAGTATAAACAACTTGGATCTCAAAGATGCTGGACTGGTTTGGGTAAATTGTGGAGGCAAGTGAAGGAGAAGGTGGATGTTTGCAAGTTCTCACCTACTCCTCTGGGCTGCTGTCACATGACTTTGTATTCACCTCACATAAAGAAGCCAAGACAGACCAAAGAAAGTCTGCCATCCTTCCATCAGTGAAGCAGTGAGGTCACTGATGTTTCTTAAGGAGTCTGGGGAGAGCCTGCTTATTGACAGAAGAAAAGCCCAGCACAGCCTGGGTGATGACCTGAGATGGCTTCGTCTCTGGAACCCACTGCACAACTTGTGGGCATTTCCACCAAAGAGTCTCCTTGCACCCCAACCATGGTTTATGGTTCATAGAATCCAGGAAAGCGACCTGAGTCTTGTGAGTTTCCAGACTCCTCCCTCCCTCCAGGAGGCTTGTTTCAGTCTGGAGTAAACAACCACATGCTGTCACCCCCCCTCCCCCCCAGTCAAGTACAATGCAGTGTGGAGTTATCACCCCCATTTTAAAGATGAGAAATTGAGTCAGGGAACACTTCCCTGCTGTAGTAGGGAGACCCTACCCTTCAATAACAGCACACACGTGGAGGTCAGAGGATGACTATGTGGGTCCCAGGAACCAAACTCAGGTATTCAGGCTTAGTGGTGAATGCCTCTACCCACGGAACCATTTAGCCAGATCTTACATCTCTGAACAGAGCAGAGAGACTTTACAGCTGTGATTAATGAGGGATCTTAGAGGAAGGGATTGATTGCATGGACCTTCTGAGGCTGGATGGAAGGCTGGTGGCAGACAAAGAGAGCTTGGGAGATGCTTGTCTGAGATGAAGGGATGGAAGGACCAGAACCAAAGGAATGGGTAGCCCTTGATGCTAGACAGGGCAAGAAGATAACCTCTCCCTCAGACCTTCTAGAAAAACATAATCTGCTGGCACCGAGGTGCTGTTATTTTTATTTTTATTTTTGTTTTTTCGAGACAGGGTTTCTCTGTGTAGCTCTGGCTGTCCTGGACTCGCTTTGTAGACCAGGTTGGCCTCGAACTCACAGAGATCCGCCTGCCTCTGCCTCCCGAGTGCTGGGATTAAAGGCGGGCGCCACCACCGCCCGGCCAAGGTGCTGTTATTAAGACCCACTCTGAACTTCTGACAGCCAGGGTGTCACAATGATAGCTGAAGACAGAGTGAAACCAACTGTGTCCGGGGATGCTTGTTACACAGCAGCTGGGGACACATACACTTGCCTTTGTTGTACCCGGCTTGGGAATGACTCAGCTCACTGTTTCTTCAGAAGATGTATCCCACTCTTATTCTCCCTCTTCTTTTACTCACTATTTTTCTGTGTCTCAAAAGAAGGTATTCCTGTGTAGCCCAGGCTGGCCTCTAATGTGTGATCTTACTGCTCCAGTGTCCTGAGAGCTGAATGACAAGTGTGCGCCCCTTGGTCAGTTCTATTGCCCTATTTTCAGAAGCCAGTTTCCATGGTGAGGTCCCTGGTGTGCATGGGAAACATATTAAACCTCACAAGAGGCCCCAGAACACATCAGTGCCACATTGAAGAATTAGGTGGTTTACTCAGAGCTAGCCTTGAACTCCCTCTGTAGCTCAGGAAGATCTTGAGCTTGTCATCCTCCTGCCTCAGCATCCCAAATACCTGGAGTGATGGGCTTGGACCATCAGGCCCTGCTCATTTTATCCTTAAACATAGCAGATGTCCTGTCACATGACCTCTTGCTAGTTACTGCCAGTGTCAGACAGCTCTCTGTTACTATAACAAATCCCTTCCATCACGGGTCAGTCCTGTTACTTTTAGACTGGTGGTAAGGCAGCGTGTTGTGGTGAGAGCCTGTGGCAAAGAGGAAACTACTCACCTCTCAGAAAGCAAAAGCGGGAGGAAGGAACTAGAGCCCCATAATTTCCATGGAGAGTATTCCCCATGACCTGAACACCTCTCTTTAGGCCCTGCCCCTTAGCCTACCTCCCAATCCATCTGGGAAGGGAGATATTTAATGTCCAAACTGTAGTCCTTCCGAATAACACGATTCCAGCATTTGGACTTTTGGGGTGCACATACTGTGGCTCTGGTGGAACCATCCAAGCATGGTACCATAACTCCCGCAATCAGGCCACCCTTAGGGCTAGTCACTCAGGATGGAATTATGTGGGCTGTCACATTTGTGCTGCTGAATTCTACCCACAGTAGTTCTGCCCCACTCTGTGATTTTTATCAGTTAAAGAGGTTTAATTACTTGCAAGCCCAGAGGGATACTTTTAAAGATTCTTTATCTCTGGGCTCCAGGGCACGAAGGTCTAAAAATAGCCTTAGAGCTCATTGGATGGGAAGCTGGGGCCTCAACTGTAGGTGGGGAGCTGGGAGCTAGTGGCTCTCTGGAACCTGCTTGTGTAGAGCTCCTCCAGGGTCAAGCTAGTGTCAACTTTGTGCTTCGGCCTAAGATCTTAGGAGCAGACAGGAAGTCCCTAGATGGGACCTCTGACTTCCAGGGGCTAGAGGTCTGATTGCAGGTGTGTTAGGTTTGACACCACTCAGAGGCAAGTGGGTTTGGGCCACTTGGGGTGGTCATCCCCGCTGTGAGACTGAAGCTGGTACCATCTTTGGGGTAAATCCTCATCACAATGGCCTGTGGGTTCCCTCCATCCGGTTCTTTGATTCACCCCACTCTCTGTGCTCCAGCCCATAGACTCCCAGGTTTTCCTGCAGCTTGTCACATCCTTGGACCTGTTGGCTCTGGGTGGTACCTGTGTTCTTCCTTCTTTACCTAATTAACTGTCACTCGTCCTCCATTCGAAGCTTTCAGGGATCTTCCCAAAGAGACGGTCTCCACTTCTGCCCAGTGATATTGTGGCTAGCTAATTAGTGTGGGATTCCCGATTTCTGCTGCCTCTTCTGGGTCTAGACGGCCTGTGTTCAATGGAGAGATCACTACTCTACTTATGCCATTTTAGAGGTTATATTTAAAAAAAAAGAAAACTAAATCCAACTGACAAATACTCCTATGGCCATAAAAATACATAATGAAACATGTCATTTTAACCATTCTGAGTGAATTCAGCAACACGGAGTAGGAGTACAGTCACGTTGTTGGGAAATTGTCTCCACCATCTCTCCCTGGAAAATTTCCATCATCAAAACCAGAAATCCCAGCCGGGCAGTGGTGGTGCACGCCTTTAATCCCAGCACTTGGGAGGCAGAGGCAGGCGGATCTTTGCGAGTTCGAGGCCAGCCTGGTCTACAAAGTGAGTCCAGGACAGCCAGGGCTACACAGAGAAACCCTGTCTCGAAAAACAAAAACAAAAAAAACAAAACAAAAAACAAAAAAAAAACCCAGAAATCCCTTTTAAGTTTTTTATTTCTTTTTTTTTTGTTTTGTTTTGTTTTTGTTTTTGAGATAGATTCTCATGAAGCCCAGGCTGGCCTCCAACTTACTATGTAGCTGAGGATAGCCTTGAACCTGAGATCCTCCTGCCTCTGCCCTGGGCTCCAGGTGTGAGTCACTACATCCAGCACAAATTAAAACTCTAGTCACGGATCAGTCCCAGCCCTGCTCATAGGTAGAACAAAGTCCATTCTGTACATTTGACTGTCCCAAATGTTTTGCCCAAGCAGACATGTGTAATATGTGTTTGCTTGTGGCTATGTTCTTTCCTAAATATGTTGGTTTTTTTTCTTAAAAGAAACTATTATTATCATTTTTGTGGGTTGGGGCACGTATGCCATAGCACATGTGTGGACTTGGTTTTCTCCTCTCACCTTTATGTAGGTTCCAGGAATTGAACTTACGTCACTAGGCTTTTACAGCAAGCACCTTTACCCACTGAGCCATTTTGCTGGCCCAGCATGCTGTTTTCCAGAGTCATTTATGTTGTGATGGGTGCCAGAATATTCTTCCTGGGGTGCGCGCGCACGCGCGTGTACGTGTGTGTGTGTGTGTGTGTGTGTGTGTGTGTGTGTGTGTGTGTTTAGAACCCAGATCTCAACCTTTGGGATTCAAGGATTCAAACCCAGATCTCTGGCCCTGCTGGACTGTGTTCCCTGAAAGACCTTATCTGGGTAGGGGCTGAATGTGGATCTGCCATAGCTGGTAGGAATTGAATGGGTCCATCAAAGTTTATCCCAAGCCTTCCCCTTGTAGTCACCTACCTTCCTTTCGGGCTGTGTGTGGAGTCAGTGTGGAAAGACTCAAACACACTGACCTCCTGGGACACCAGGCTGGGAAGACTTTTCTGGGGCTGTCTGTGGGGGGGGGGAAACTGAGGCATGAGGGCAGGTGGTGGCCCTGCTGAAGCTGCATGGTAGTGAGCTGGAAGACAAAGGGGTTTGGAAAGCTTCTCCCAACATCACTCATCTAGAGATAAAAATAGCAATCCACGAGGCACCCAAGGCCATCTAACGTTGCCTTCAGCTCCCTGGAATCTGCAAACATGAGCAGTTGGAGAACTAATATAACACCTGTCACTCAAGGGAGGCAGGGTGTTAGAGTGACGGAACTTTCTGGAATTAGCCCTGTCTTAGAGGTCAGCCCTTCCCAGTCTGGCTCCTCCTGCCATAGGTTTTGTTTTGTGGTTCTCCCGGATGCTAGGATGGACAGGATCCCCTTGCTTATGCCCTCACATCCCTGCTCTGAGACCTGTGTGGTAGCCTGTCCTGGGAGTGCTGAACATGGAGAAATTCACAGCTGTCTTTAGGATGCAAGCCAAAGGAGGCAGAGTCAACATATAGACACCATTCTCTAGCCCTCATGCCACCCAGGCAGTGTCTGCCATGAGTGGAATTCTGTCTATGGTCAGGCCTTCCCAGCCTGCTTTTCTTACCAGATTAAAAGGTGGGTGGCACAGGTGTGCCCTCTCACCTACAGTTCTGTGTTCTGCAATTTCACTGACCCACAGTCAAAACTGTTCGATGGCAAAGGAATCCTCAAACCATCTACACATTTTGTATTGCACATTGTTCTGAGTAGCATGGGAAAGCCTTGAGCCATCCTGCTCTGCCTGTCTGGGACATGGAGCAACCCTCTGTGTCATGAGTCCACATTGCGTATGCTACCCTCCTCTTAGTTGTTTAGATGGCCTCTTGGTTATCTGATCAGCTTTTGGGGTGTCTATGCTGCACACATTACCCTCCCATTAGTCATTTAGAACTCCTGCTAATTTGCTGATCCTCTGTTGGAGTGTCCAGAGTATGTATGCTACCCTCCCATTAGTCATTTAGTGCTATTAATTTACTGATCCCCCCCCCCCAGCATAGACTGCACCATCCAGTGGGCTGGGGTCCTGGACTGAATAGAAAGGAAAAAGGGAGCTGAGCACCAGCATTCACTTCTCTCTGCTTCCTGACTGTGGGTGTGAGTCATTAGTGCACTTTCCTGCCACCATGCCTTCCTCATAGGTGAGGGTGAGTGGGGTGGGTGGGAGGATGGAGATGGGTGGGAAGGGGTAAGGATGAATGATATGACGGAGGTGGATAAGGATGGGTGGAGATGGGAATGGATAAGAATAAGTAGGCAGTAGTTAGGTGGGTGGGAATAGATAAGGGATGTATGATAGACTGTGCCCTCAAACTGTGAACTGAGATAAATTCTTCCTCCCTCAGATTGCTTTGGCCCGAACAGCAAGACAAATAACCTAGAGAAAAAAACAAATGTCCCGAGGTCTCTTAAATCTCAGTATCTTTCCTCCCAGTTCTCTGTTTTGGTGATTTCATGGTTTAAAATGACCATGTGCAAAGCTGAAGGACAGCCCTGTGTTCCTAGGAGCTGGGTTTGGTGCCGCGGCTGGTGGGGGGTGGGGGGTGGGGAATAGGAACATCAGCATTTTTTCATTTGGGACCACAGTGCTGTGGCTCAGTGTTGGTGAATCAGCCACATGTGCTCATCGAGGCCTCAAGACAGAAACACACACAAACACAGTTAGTTATGGACCTGCGCATGAGCATTCGTAACCAGAGGCTACAGCGCTTTATCTTTCCTGGGGGGCTGACTGGAGCAGTGCAGCTCAGCTGAATGCACTTTGGAGACCAGAAAGCAGAAGAGCGGAGAGAATGTGTGGTGGGGCACGTGGGATGCATGGGAATGGGTGAGGATGTGTAGGGATGAGGAGTGGATAAGGATGGGTGGGAGTGAGTGGGGATGGATGTAACTGAAAATTTTATTAAACTGTATTTATTAATACCTATAAACATCTATTACCTAAGAGCCAAACTTAATCCTTTCAGAAGGATACTGAGCTGTGGGTCCTTAGGGCAACTTGGTGTGCAGTCTGTCTGCAGGAGCACCACGGTCAGTCAGTGGACAACTGGCTCTGTTATTACTATGGCAGCTTTACTTCAGTTTTCACTCAGATTCCTCCAGGCCTAGCGTAGCTGTAGTCTGCCGGTTCATGTGGCCTCAGCCTCTCAGCTTGGGGTCGGCTTCTTCAGTCAGCTGAGGCTGTCAAACTTACATGGCGCAGATGCAGCAGCAGTTGGCATATGCCCGCCTAGCATTGAGGCTTCGGCTACACCCCTCAGCAGGGCTGTCTCTGCCACCTCTCAGAGCCGCAGCCTCTGTCTCTGCAGTCTCCTTCTCACAGTCAGTTTGTTGTGGCCTCAGAGCGCGTGCCCCTCACCCCTCAATCACTTGCTTGGTGTTTGTGGTAGGTCTTAGGCCAGCCTCCTCTGCCAGCCCAAGCTTGCCCTTTAAAGGTGCCACTTCCGAGGCCTTCCTGGGCTTGCCTGTGTCAGGGGCCTCTCTCAGTGTATCTGCCTGCTTCTTACCTCTTCAGGGTCGAAGCTGTTCTCGCGTAGGCTCAGAGATGGCCATATTTGCACAGCTCCACTTGAGGTCTGCTTTTCAGTCAGTAGGGTCTTGGCTCCTGCAGATGGCATATGTCTGCTCCACACCTTCATCTAGTGTGTGTGTGTGTGTGTGTGTGTGTGTGTGTGTGTGTGTGGTCTCTCTCAGGGCTCTTGGGCTCCACCCCGACGTCCTTAAATAGGGCATTGCCTCTTGCAGTTTCTCTTGGTAACACACAACTCCAGAGCTCTCTCACAGTAACTGGCAGCCCCTGGCCACACTCTTCCATACTCTGAGGCACTTCCTCAGAGCTGGGGCTCCAAAACGAGGCTTTTCAGCTCCGATTTTTTCTAGCATTTAAGCAATGACCAAGCCAAAAATTTCCCAGGCGTTCAGAGTGTCTTCTGAATGGTTTCCCAGGACCACGCACTGCCTTCCAGGCATTTCTCACAGGTACAAGGCTTGAGGGCAACTTTGAATGCCCTTTTAAGCATCTGCATTTATGAAGCCCTTATGTATTCCCTACAGATGGATGGACCAAGCCTTTTCTAGATGTGGGAGGGGGGTTAGTCCTTGGAGCAGCCATTTTCAACTTGTGGGTTGCAACTCACTTGGCAACAGTCTCTCTCCAAAAATATTTATATTATGATCCATAACAGTAGCAAAATTACAGTTATGAAGTAGCAACAAAAATAAATTTATAGTTGGGGGTCACCACAACATGAGGAACTGTATTAAAGGGTCGCAGTGTCAGGAAAGTTGAGGACCACTGCTTTGGGGCTTAATTTCCCTCTCAGTTAACACATATCTTGAATCTCCAACATCAGATCCAAAAATCCAGTAGTGGAAACACACTAAAGCCAGTTGAAAGGAGGTTTCCAATTTTGGATATTTAATCCTCAGGCTGAGAGGATCGACTCTGACATGGTGAATATTGTGTCACAACCAAGAAACAGGCTCTGCCATCAGACCCCAGGGACTGGGGGGATCTCAGCCTCGGACAAGTGACTTGACTTTTCTCAGAGCTTTAATTTCCTCACCAATCTCACAGGGTTTTAATGAGAGTGCAGTGAAGTAAGGTGGGAGGGGGAGAGGAGGCAGGGAGGGGCCTGGACCTCAGTCAACATGCAGTGACTCAGCTGTGGCCACTGATAAACATGCTTTGCTAAACACCCATCAAGATGGAAATGAGGATGGTGAAGATGGTGATGATGATGGTGGTGATGTGATGATGTGATGATGGTGATGATGATGATGGTGATTGTGGTGATGATGGTGGTGATGGTGATGATGATGGTGAT